>JAHWFO010106707.1:265211-375748 GCA_023313115.1 Rhysida immarginata
ATTAGGTGACTTTTCCGCGCCAGGGCCTGTCTTTCACGTGGGCTACGGCAACACCACCTCTACTCAAAGCCTGAGCGCGAAAATTTCTTACATTGTTACATCATCATAAAAAGTCATCTTTAATCGCATTTCTACCAATAATAAGCTCTAAATTATGACTTCGTATCTTGATGTAACAATGTATGACGTTTCCGCGCTCAGGCTTTCTCTATTACAGAAGTAAGTTCGTTTGGTGGTGCTATTACAGAAGTAAGTTCAACGCAAAGCCAACTAGAAAGACAGGCCGGGGCACTAAAAAGTCACATGACCAAAGTGACAAACGAAAAAACAGTGATTGTTGAAATCCAAGATGGAAGCAATGAAGATTGGATTGTTGCTAGATTTACTTTGGTCATGCGACTTTTTAGTGCCCCTACCTGCCTTTTTCGTCGGCTACGGTTCAACGTCACAATACATCATTGACGTCATGTCCAGGCCTAGAGCTACTATATTTATCCTAGCTGACTCGACCGCCATTTCGGAGCCCACTTGTAATAGTAATGCATGCTACAAGAGCGAGAATTTTTTATCTTGCTGATTAAAATCTTTGCGAAAATGGCCAAATTGGAAGAAATGGAAAGAGCATTGCCAGATTAGTATATTAGAAGTGCGATAGAAGGCTATTATTACCAATATTTCGAAGAACTTTTAATATTTGTGTGTCGAAAGAGCATAATGTTGCCTCTTCTCGTCAAGAGAGGGCGAAATAAATGAAACTAGAAACATGCAAGTGTAAAGCCGTGTAATCTCCTTCATTTATATGGCCCTCTCTCGATTCGCAAGGAAAATATAGAAAGCGAGTCACTAGATATGTTTCTAGCTTCATTTATATGGCCCTCTCTTGACGAGAAGAGGCAACATCATGCTCTTTCGACATATAAATATTAAAATTTCTTCGAAATATTCGCAATAAAAGCCTTCCATCGAACTTGCATATACTAATGTGGTACTGCTCTTTCCATTTCTTCCAATTTTAGCCATTTTCGCAAAGATTTTAATTCGCAAGATAAAAATTCTCTCTCTTGTAGCATGCATTACTATTACAAGTTGGCTCCGTAATGGCGGTCGAGTCAGCTCGGTATAATCAAATTGCTATATTCAGGCCTGACAGTCGGCAAAAAGCACACCAATAATGAGTTAATTAGGCTACAATATAGAAAGGACAGATAAAATTCCAAATGCAATTTTCATTAATTTATTTTAAGGTTTAAAGATCAGGAAGATTCCTCATTAACTGCTCTGCCATTTGGCATATGACTTCATGGAAGTCTGTAATACACTTAACAAAGCAGAAG
Organism: Rhysida immarginata; assembly: GCA_023313115.1. Lineage (NCBI taxonomy): Eukaryota > Metazoa > Arthropoda > Chilopoda > Scolopendromorpha > Scolopendridae > Rhysida > Rhysida immarginata. The sequence goes on from JAHWFO010106707.1 coordinate 266,546, forward strand.
CATTATTTTTACATTGTCTGCGATAGCCTAATCGGTAGGAGCAGCGAGAGTAATACACGTGGCCCTTGGTACGATTCCAGGTCGAGGAAATTTTTCATTTCATTTTCTACATTAAACCATATGGGATAGAAGCTGTTTGTGTTCATAAACATACACTTGGTAATGTTTATGAGTACAACGACTTCTATGTCAGAGTACATTGTAAACCGAGGTACTTTTTAAAAAACTATAATTCCTGCATCCCAATCATCTTTTTGTTCTTTTTATCCCATTAATATGATTCTTAGAGAATTTTTTTTATCTGTAAAATTTTACGCTTTTCTCGGGGTCATTTTTAAAAAAAATTTACAATGTTTTCGTAGGGTTTCTGAATTGAATTATAATTTTAATTTCATTTTATTCTAAAATGACGAATAATAAAGTCTCTCCCATAATATTAGGGTAAATTCCAAACAAAAATAATATTTCGATAATATTTTTTTAGCGAGAGTTTATCTTTTGTTGTTTTTTTTTAACGAAAGTGGAAAAATTTATCAAAAGTTATCGGAAAACTCCTTTTTTCTACAGTCCGTAAAGAATTTTTTTACTCCCTTCGTAGCCAATCATTCGCTTTTTAAAGGGAAGAAAATACAACTCAAAATATTACTTTTCATCCTTTTCAACCAGAACAAATTCAGTATTCCAATCGAAAATATTTGAATTTAAATATCCATTATCTAATTTGCACTCAGTTTTCCAAACCAACTCCCTCAAATTGTTTTTAGAGCACTTCGAGTCGGCCAAAATTTTCGATTCTAATTGTGCCTCTCCTCCATACTCTTCATTAATTTCTTTGATATTGTTTCCGCATACCGAAGTAATGTTTATACACGCCATTTTGCCAAATGTTATACCCGCCTTTTTGCCAACTGTTTGTTGACTGTGTATAGTGAGATTGTTAAAACAAACAATTTGCGACTTCAAGTCAATAAAGAAAGAGTCACTCAAGGTTAATCATTTAATAAGCCTTACCGACGGAGTGCTTCACTGCAATTCAAATGTGTTAGAAACCTCAGCTATTCTGGCCAGCCCAAGATGACGTTGAGTGGCTCTTTCTCGCCCATTTTCTCAAAATCTTTCAAGAGGAAGGGTGTGATTAAAAATTGTTTTTAGACTAATGTGGTGTTGCTCTACAGGGTAGCAATTGCAAATTTTTCTCTATCTTTAATAGTTTTCGAGTTAGCAAATGAATGACCTTAAATTTGGGGGTCAAAGTGAAATTTGTGTGCGGCAGTCAATTCCCCCCCCCCCCCCTATTACCTATAAACCACACTCATCAGATTTCGCAAACCTTTGAGATATCTGCCATGTTACCAGATTTTTTGGACACCGTGTATATTATATAGAGTGTACACAAATGAATATCCGAACTTTGCAGAGGCAAAGAATTATAAAAAAAAAAATCGCACGGAGTGACGTCAGGACTACGAGGAGGCCATTGATGTAGAGCAGGGTGCTCGGCGACCAATCCACTAGTGCGGAAATTTGTCATTTAAAAACCCACGAACAGCTAAGTGTTAATGGGGTAGTGCACCATCCTGCTGTAGAATGAAATAACCAGATTCTTCTTCTAACTGTGGCAACAATCAAATTGTACCATATCCAAAGTTGGATATTCATTTATATCGTTCGTGTTTCTGGAGGGGCTCACATTGATCACTTATAACTGTGTTGAGTTTAATATTTCAACTGTTATGTTTGACTTCTGATGAACAACAAGGTTTTTACGTTTTTTGTTGTTTTCTTTTAATAGCCATGCAAAGTTGGGAGATTCATTTATGTACGCCCTGTCTATCTCGTCAAGAGATGATATTGGTGTCATCGAATTAGTATCCTCTAAGATTTAGGATTTAATTTCGAAAGATATCGATACAAAAGCTCGAAATAACACGAATGAACAAATTCTATTTTAAAAATACAGTAGCGCTCAAAAAATAGTACACTTTCATGATTATTGCTATAATATTTTCAAAAATTAAGAACATATAACTAAACTTTGTATACATATTATCTACATAAATATACAAAAGAAAAACTAGAAATAAGGTCACTGTTATTTGTATTTGCGAGGACACCATTAAACTGCCAAAATACAAAAATCATAAAATAGTACACACGCAAAAATAATCCCAAAAATGAAGTAAATACAATGAAAAAAAAGAGTTAGCAGATCAATATTTTGTTGCAAAACCTTTTGCATCAATAACAGCTTTGTAGCGGGCTGGCATTGAATCAATTAGTTTAGTGATTTTGGCCATTGGAATTTTTTCCCATTCTTTTCATAAAATTTCAAATTTTTCCAGTGAATTTCGTGCTTTCTGTGACTTGCAGCTGCGGTCTAATTCTTCCCGCATATGCTCAATAGGATTTCGTACCTTCTTTGACTTGAACCAGTCTTTGACCACACAAGCGGTATGTTTGGAATCATTGTCTTGCTGATAAATCCATCCACGAGGCATATTTGCTTTGGCAAAAGGAAGCATATGTTGCTCTAAGATATTCTTATATACTATTTTGTCCATTATTCCATCGATCTTTATCAGCGGGCCTACCCCTTTATGACTGAAACAACCCCATACCATAGTGATTTGATCTTCCACGATGTTTAACGGTTGGAAATTTGTATTGTGGATCAAACCTATGGTTTACTGGACGGCGTACATACTGGATACCATGAGATCCGAATAGTAAAAACTTCGATTCATCACTAAAAAGCACTTTATTCCATTTTTTGGAGGTCCACTTCAAATGATCTTTGGCAAATTTGAGGTGGGCTATCCGGTTCTTCTTGGAGATCAAAGGTTTTTTCACGGGACATCTGCCAAACAAATCTGCATCCCTCAGACATCTTTTCGTGGTACTCGCTCTCATGTTAACATTATGGAAGGTTGCCATTCCGTTATTAAGGTCAACTGCAGTTTTCTTCGGGTCAGCCTTAGACAGCCGTATCAAGACTTTATCTTCTCGTGGAGTTGTTGATTTTGGTCGGCCGACCCTGGCTTACGAGTTACAAATCCTTGCGTGCAAAAACGCTGAAAAATTCTTGCCACCGTGGACTTTGGAACTTGAAATTGTTCCGAAACTGAGGTGTACGAGTTGCCATTGTTGATTGCATCTATAATGTGCTTTTTTATTGAAGATGGCAGATGAACTCGAAGCGACATGTTCAATATTGTCAGCAACAGCAAAATGTCACCATCAATATAGAGAATATGAGAAAAATCTACATAAAACTCAGTGTGTACTATTTTATGAACTCACCTCTATCAATAATGGATGAGTCTTCAAATACTAATTAACTCTAAAGAGTTTGAATTTCTTTCAATATTCAAATGTTTATGCAGTCTATATATTATTACAAATTCTTTAATTAAAATTTAATACTTTAGAAGTTATAATGATAAAACATAAAGTGTACTATTTTTTGAGCGCTACTGTATAACAAATTACTTTTGAGCAGCATTGTTATAATATTCAAATAGTAGTTTCATGATCTTTTACAAAGTAATGTTCGAAGAGAAAGAATTTATTTCTTATGGTGAATTGGAGAACACGGTGAAACGGTAAAACTAACCCACGTGCATATAGATTTTACGCTATTTCACATTTTATTTATTTATTTATGTTAATAGAATACAAAGCATCCATCCGGAGCCGGTATGGCCGTAGGCCGACAAGTTAGGTCCCCGGATGGGAAGCAAAAAACAAATTTGTGAAATTTTAAAATACAAACGAACAGACTGGGTTAGTAAAGAACACATAAATAAATAAATAAATAAATAAATAAATAAATAAATAAATAAATAAATAAAAGCTTTACTATATGCGGAGTATTGTTAGTAGTTATTTGTTAGTTAGAAATTTCTTTAATTTTAACTTAAAATGGCGATATTCGAGGAGGTGCATATATCATAGCATATATCTTAATACAATTCAGAGGCAATTCCACATGACTCTCATCTGTACGCATTCTTGGAACAACACAGCCAGCCATGCCTTCTTCAGAATTGAATGGTTCGGAGCAATAAGGACGTATCCACAGGAAGTTCTTATTAAATGTAATAATTATTGTTTCAGTAACAAGTGCATAAGTAAACTGCAATCACATTAAAGCAAAACATCAACCAAACAGATTTACAGATTTTTTTTTTTAAATATCACTTTTCTCAAAAAATTCTTCCTTATTGCCCCGACATCTTCAATTCGACACTGCGACCCAACTATTTCATGAACGGAATAGTCTACGTTCCAGTATTATCGGTTATTGAACTGTCCAGTGTTAATTAGGAACTTTAGCAAAAGCAACTTATAAGAGTGCATGCTTGGTCTGTATGTTTATCCGTCCGTCCGGCCGCAGTTTATACGATAATTTGAAATCGGATTAACTTTTTCAAATTCTGTTATCGACAATATGATCAGCATTGTCTTAGCTCGGCTTTATCAACTAAAGGAGCTAAAAATTCGAATAACAGTCGCCATTCGTGAAGTGACTCCAGATATGCTTCAGCAAGTATGAGAAGAATTTGATTATCGGCCAGATTTGTGCCGTGCAACAGGAGGAGGATACAACGAACACTTATAAACAAAACTTCAGATTATTGCAAACATTTCAACATTTCGCCGATCTCTGTATCTTCATTTTTGTTTTAAATATAGATTTTCGAAATGTGGTGATACACCCTGTATATCATCATATATCAGCATTTATTGTTAGCAATGATTAGTAAACGTGAGAGGTTTAAACGGAACACCCTGTGTACTAATTAATATTTGTAAGTATGTAAATACTATAGTCACTTTATTATTTTGAACGACAGAAAAAATTACTAATGTATGGACGCTATGTACCAGAAGTAGAAAAATTTCATAATATCAACTTTTGTAAGATATACTCTTTGCGCTGTTGATGCCTTTGCTCGTTGTTTTTTTAATGACGTACAGATAGAATCAGTAGATTCTAAGACCGAGAATTTTCGAGCTTATACTTTCTTGTACCACTTTACTGTTATCCTCAATCACGTTCGAAATAATGGATTTAATCAAAGCAATGATGCCAGTCCTGATACAATCGGCGATAGGGCTCCTAGAATTCATGGGCTGAATCGACCACAGCGTCTCCGTGCTGTAGCAATAACCTCCTCCAACGAACGGCAACGTCTTACACATCGTTTATTTAATACGACCGAACAGAAAAAAATTATTGGGAGAGGTCAAAAGAGTATGCAGAATGATCGTTCGATGTTTCGCAAGAAAAGAACGATGCGCACGAACATTATCGTGGAAAAAGATTCATTATTTATTTCTACAGGATAAGAAACGCTTATGTTCACATACCGTTCGTTGGTGATTGTCTTCGCTGGAATGAATTCCTTATGCACGATTTCTCTGGTAACGAAAAACATCTGCAACATGCTTTTGCCTTCAGACCTTTTTGACGGTATTGTTCTTTTGTCTAGTGATATGAAATACTTCTCAGTTGCACACATGCACTTGAAATGTTGATCGTATAGGAAGTACCATGGAATGTTGGAACGTAATCTGCATTGTCAACGAGGTCGCTGCAGACGGTCAGCCACAATTCCACATGGTCGTCTGTTAACGTTTGAAGTACCACTTCCTCATCGGCACATGGCATGTGCAAGTACTAGGGAATGAGGCATAATTTCTGCTACCCCTGCAATTTCATTAATTGTACGGGAATATTTTCATCGCTCTGCTTTGCCTTGTTCTAACAGATACCGGACTGTCTGAATTTATGTCATTTTCAAAGGAATCCCTGCCAGCAATAAACAACCAGTAAAATCTGACATTAGCATGACTCATAGCCTTATATATATATATTCCTGGCAAATCATCTATAGAGCTTCTGTCGCCGAGTGCCTTATTACTGGCAAAATTAATGTTTATACACTGCTCCCCTCCGACATGGTCCACATCGCGGTTTGTACGTCATTACGTCATCAAATCACCACTGTACAGCTGCAACGAGCCCTCTTGAATCAACAAACGCCCTCACTGAGGCGTGCTTTTCGGGAATCGGTAAAACTTGCACAGTAGCGCCATACATGAGGAATCTTAGAGCTTGTCAAGTCTAGGAGTAACTTATTTACACAATAAGCATTATTTAGTTCTACCATTCAATCAGCAATTAAATAAAGGTTTGCGAAGATAGCCAGAACATTTGGTCTTAAATTACCTTACAAAAGTCAAAATTCCAAATTGCCAAGAATATTTCCCATTGTTATTCCATTCCACAGATTTCAAATACGTATTTCAAACAAACTGTAAAAGACACTTCGCACATCCTACAAATAGGTACAGGAGGGTTCAAAAGCCCACTTAAAAGTTCCATTCAATGCTAGACAGCGGCGCTGTTTCATGTTTTTAGGAAAATGGCTACACCACAGGAAGTGCTACAGTTTCCTACAGTTCACATGAATCCCGCCTTCGAATCAACAACCAGTCGCCTCGTAATAAGCAAAGTTTAAAGTGGCATAAAAATTATAGAAAATTGTTGCATATGCACGCAGAATAACACTGGTGGACCTCGCGCATCATGAAAACGTTGAGCTTATGCGAAATGCGTTCAAACGTTGGGCGAGTTTGATCTTGGGATATCCTGAACTTCAGCAATGGATTCTCACTTCACAAAGTGCAGCACACATAATGACTTCTCCTATGATGTAGCCATGTTTCTATAAATATTAAAACCTTACATGGAACTTCTAGGCGGACTTTTAGAAGTTTGAATCTTTCTCTATCCAGTGATCTGGGGGATATGTTTCTTGTCTTTTTTTAGAATTTTGTAAAAGAAAACACCCAATTTGGTACGATTCAAGGAGTTCTTTGTGTAACATTTTTTTCGTTAATTTAGAATTTTTTTATTTTCTTTTTTTATTTAATGTTCATGAACTCCACTTTTAAGCCTTTGTCTCTTAAGAAGACGACCTTGGAGTAGTTCCAGATTATTAGTTTTTGGGTCAAATTTTCTTTCGAGTTGTTATAATTAATTCCTTAGAGAATGAAACAAAAGTATATCATTGCTATTTTGTTCTTTCGTGTTTCGAATTCATTTCCTGATGCGTAATCGTAGAGAATCTGTATTCTCGCGTATTATCATAAAAATTGAAAAATCTGAATTCCAAATTTGATCTTCAGTATAGTTATATATACTCTTCGCCGCAGTCATGTTCTAGCGAATGAAACATTTAATCGAAGCATAACTTGAATTTTGAAGATCTTGCTGTCTTGAGATGATACGTTGGGTCTCTTGTTCGATCACAGCAATCCGCCTTTTCTTAAGAAAATAGATAAAATTTCAATATTTTTGCATACACTTGTATTTTTGCAAGGAATTGTCGCCCTGTAACTAAGATACTGAGATTCCGGACGCCGTTGAAGACTGGTTCCGCAGCCAACCACGGACGTTCTTCGTTCAGGGTAGACACAAGCTAATGATAAGCTAGGAAATTTGACGATTTCAAACAGATATATAATCCACGTATATTGACATATTTCAAACAATAACTATATAGGGGGAAACAGAAAAAGTCGCTTTCATTTGGGCGACCCTTGTGTAAAGATCACAAAAATTCATTGCTCACAAAAATTAGGGGATATTAATTGAATATGAAGTGATAAAAAAGCATTTGATTTTTGTTCATTAAACAAGAACACCAGAAAAGCAAATGAAAAGCAAAGAAAGTTGTCCGGTTATGCAAATGAGATATGCAAACTCAATTAACGTGATTAAGTAGCATTTAATTTAAGTAACGTGATTAAGTGACATTTTGATGGGGGTAAACAGAAGCATGTAAAACTGGACGAGAGTGCCGTACACTGAATATTCAGTAGTGTATGTATTTACCCTGGACAGCCAAAACATACTGACAGGGATGAGACATGGTCAGGACCAGATTCTCCAATAGTTCCTGTGGAATCATATGCCACTCCAGAGGAACTTCCACCTCAAAAAGTATTGTGGGAGGAATTGGACGATTTTCCAGATGTCTTGGCAGGCCTCTAAGTAATTTCAATGGAATTCTGGTCAAGCTAACGTGTAGCAGTCCATGCGTTCGGTTCCTGCCTCCTAGACTTCGCGTGGCCTTGCGTTATCATCCATGAAAAGAAATTTGTTTTCAACTGCTCCAGCATGAGGTTAACACATAAGGTGTAAGATCTCGTCTCGATATCTGACAGTAGTGAGCGATCCGTTTCTGTTGACCTGCAGGTCGGTACGACCACTGATGACAGACCACCACAAAAGGAATCCGTTTCTCGCACGAAAACTGGATTCTCCCGTGTTCCTGGTTCACACCAGAGTAGGACATGATGATTGTCAGACTGCAGACTGAACTTTGACTCATCAGAGAAAGGGACAGAGCATCATCACGGTCCAATGACGAGGCACATCAACCCAACTTCTACGGGATTTACGATGTTCTGCAGATAATGGAATGCATACAGTCGAAAAAGTTGGAGCCGATTTTGTATGGACTGGGTGTATATCCGTCATCGAGTGGCAGCATGAAACTGTCCGTAGCTCCATGTCATTGCTATGCCGGTTCCTTCTTGTCAATAACGTTAAGTAGCGGTCATATCTTTCTGTTGTGGACAGAGGGCTCTCAGGCTTCGGATTCGGGTAAATCGTGTTGCAAGAGAAAGAAAATTGCAGGATGTCCACTCTGAAGATTAGGGGAAGTGCAAGTAGTCCACTACTTCCAGCCTCTTTACAATTAAATGAAAATTTGGTTTGTATTACATTTCCTTAATCGGCCAACTTTCTTTGACTTGTCATTTGCTTTTCTGGTGTTCTTGATTAATAAACAAATATCAAATGCTATTTTTATTGCTTCTTATTCGTTTTGAAACATTCCCTAATTTTTGTGAGCAGTTTATTTATTATAAACGAAAACGAACCATCAGAAAGGAGGCTTTTTTAATAAAAAAAAAGATTATTTCATCAATGGTAACACAAAGAGCCAAAACCGCTTTTCCACAACAAAATATTTATTACGCCTAGCGTCCGAAATACGTATCCAGGCGTAATAAATATTTTGTTGTGGAAAAGCGGTTTTGGCTCTTTGTGATGTTATTTATCCACAGTTAAGGTAATTTGGTTTTTTCTTGTTTTTTTATTTTTTTTTATTTTTTATTTTTTTTTATTTTGTTATAAGATTATTTCACTTCACCTCAAGCGATATACAAATTGAGCAGTCATGGGGGATAATGTAATCACTTGATTTATATGCAATTTATTTTTCCTTAATTTTATGTGTTATTTCTTATCCTGGTTTTGTGTTATATATTGTTATGAAGAAGGGTGAGGTCATCCAAAAATGTTGAACATTATTTGGTGAATTGTCGAACCATTTCTCGTGAAAATAATTTCTTAGTTTCTATCAGGTTGTAGTAAAAATTGTATTATATTACTTATAACTTCAAACGCTTATTAATCATTTAAAACTTAACTTTGCAAATTAAAATAAACGCTATTTGAATCAACAACTTTTTGCCAACGAGAAATAACTCCATTTATCCAAGTAGTTGGAGTCCAGCGTCCTGGATTCCAGCGTCCTGGAGTCAACGGTTGGTTGGTTGGTTTATTACAATTTTTGGCGTCGACTACTAAGGTCATTTTGCGCCTTTTCACACAAGTTATATCTGTACGCAGCCCGGGACAAACACAAACATCCATGCCCACGGCGGGATTCGAACCCAATACCAGGCGGACTCGAGAACTAGAAAGTCTACGCCCAAGCCCTCTCAGCCACCTGAAGTTAATGGACTTTCGAAAGATTTTTTTGGACAGTATCTTGATCCCGCAAAAAATTATAAAGATGTTTAAAAAAGTGGTAGTCGTTAGGAGAGAGGCCTGTGAGTGTGATGGATTTTGTAAAAGTTTTGTAACAAAATTCGTTAAATTTCTACGGAGAAATTTGTTTAAGTGTGCGGTCGAACGTTGTCGCTTTTGCTGCATATCGTCGGCTTGCTGGCCTGATCGTTTCGCGAAATTAAGGATGTTGTAGGCATTAATTTCCCTGAAAAGCACCAAACAGTTACATAAACTTTCAATTTTGAGAAGTGTTTTGGGCCTTCATCGTAATCCAACCATTTAGCTGAATGTCGCCGGTTGTCATGATCCAATTTTAGCCGCACGTTGCAATATTTCGACGTTCACTGCCTTCTACGTCTTCAAGGCTGTCATCTTCATGACAAAATTTTTCCGTCCAGCGTTGCATTGTACGTTCGCTGAGGAATCCCTAGCCGAATGCTCTGTTGATGTTGCGAATCGCATGTGCTGCTTTGTGACCAAGTTTAAACTTTTACAGAAATATCATTCGCATTTGTTTGTTTCTTTCATCATTAATTCAATAGCCTAAATGGAAAACAAATTAACAGTAAAACAGAAACCCAATAGAACAAGAATGTAGAGCGAAATTGGCTCTTTAAAATGACATGTATCTCAAACATACTCAAACAAACATTTGTTTCCAAATTAAGGGACAGAGCAATATAAATATTAATTTTTAATAGAATTTTCACTACAATATTGCCTTCGAAATCTCTGGAATTAGATTTCGAATTACATTTAAAATGTTTTATTAAACTTTATAGACTGATATGCGCTGAGTATCATGGCAATTCATTTCTGCATCCATGTGAGAAATTTATCAAATATTCGACATTCGTTTACGGGGCGCATAATTACAAACGCCATTTCAAAAGCCGTGGAATTTTCTTTACTATTTTTCGCTATTTATTTGTTAATATATGGCGTAAAAAAATTCTTCTATGCCTATTTTCCAGTAGTATCACTGTAATTGTAACTACCAGTACTCCCAATAAGATATGCTCAAACGTAACATGAACACATCTTTCTTATTTGAAAAACTATTCTCTTTATTTTATTTCCACTATTAAATGATGGGATTAATTGATATGCAAATAATAGCCTCGTTGTCAAAATAAACCATATTAAATGTGCATTTCTAAGCGTCATCTATTACACCGTTTTGAAGACACTAATGCCTTATACCAATAAAACGGAATTTCTACATAAATATACTATATACAGGGTGTTTTTGAATTGGGTACAGATTTTTTGGGAGATGATAGAAGAGGTCCTTAGAAGTATTTTTTGTCATATGAACATGGGGTCCCCGCAGCTCCGTTTACTTACAATACTGCATTGAACAATCAAATGGCACCGGGACGCAGTGTGCGTTGGTAGGCCTAGATTATTTCATTTTTAACAATTAACACAAGCAATCTACTGTATGACTTTTAAAGTAATTGTTTGTAAAGAAATTTCAAGGTGCACGTGCTTGTTTGTTGAAAAGTCTTAGGACAAACTTCGTCAAGGAGATTTCATGGTATATCCAACCCCTTCTTCAAGATGTTCCACTAATGACCAGACATTTGATGTGGTTTCAACAGGACGGTGCACCTTCGCATTACACAAGAGCAGTTAGAGATTACCTAAATAAGACATATCCTGGTCGTTGGATTGGTTGTGGCGGACCAGTTGCTTGGCCACCGAAATCGCCAGATCTCACACCGATGGATTTTTTTTTTATGAGGAAGCATAAAATCAATGATGTACTCCGAACCCTGTCTTAACCATGAATATCATGCATTGGAAATTTTATCAAGATCGGAATAAAAGTGTAGATTTGTATAAAAAACAAACAAACATCCTTCTTTTATATATATAGAAAGATAATTTTAGAATTCTCTTTTCTATCACCATTGTTGATACAAACACGACCGGCTTATTGTTGCACAAACTTTGCCTTACATTGCTGATAATGAGATATATCATTGGTCAATGCATATTGTTGGTGAGACACCTCCTATTAGTATACGCTGCCATCATTTTTAATATCATTTATTATCAATAATTATTAGTTTTTGAAATCACAGATAGGCAATGACTTTCCTCTTCATCTGAAGATCAAATGTGCAAAATTTCATTAAGATCAGAATCAAACTGTAGATTTGTATAAGAAACAAACACGCAAACCCACAAACAAACATTCTTCTTTAGATGTATCGATAAGAATTCACACTAAAGTTTTTTTAAGTTTTATTCTTCAGAATTGATAAAAATTTTACTCTGAATTTAGAATTCTCGAAAAGTTTCTATTGTATTTTATTGAATAATTTAATTTCACTTTTTTGGGAATTTCATTACGAAATTATTGAATTGCCCTAGGGGAGAGGGAGAAGTCCATATCTTTTACGTGTCTATGATTTTTGATAGACTCGAAAGGAATTCTTTCCATTTCATTCGGTGAATTCAGGAAGGGGCACTTGTGTCTGTGTATCCTTGCTTGTGTTTTCTCTCCCGTTTAGGCCACTAAAGGTTAATTAAATATTCCGCGTGACCTGATGCTGTCTTTATCCGTGACGTGAAGTTGGTCCAAGTATTATCCGAAACCAATACACAGGGCAAACTCAATTGATTACAGATACAAGGAAGGGAGACGAGCAAGATCAGCCCCCAAGACTAGTCCGATATTGTCAAAAGAATAGACGTTCGAAGGGGAAGAAAAGGAAAGAAAAAAAAGTTTTCCAGAACATTCCCGATAATATTTTTTTCTATCTCTCGATTTTTTTTTATTTATTTTTTTCCCTCCATCTTTTCGTGTAGTTTTAGTTCTGGGATGGGAGAAAGAAAACGATCTCCGATAACCCGGCTGCCAATTCGAATTAGACCTTAAGGCCAAGCAACCTCCCCCTTTCCCCCTTTCCTAACCTCGTCCCCAAAAATGAAAGTTTTTCTTTCTCAATCCAACCGAGCATTCCCATTCGTTGAATATCTCTGCAAGTTAAAAAGCTATAGATGTTTGCGCAAATATTTTCAAATTAAATTTGGCGTCTTTCACCTGAAATTGTACTTTCAGACACAAAGGCAAAGAAAGAAAGCTACTTACTGCTAAGGTTTCAGTAATAATGCCAAATGTCTGGCTCATATTTAAAATGAACGTATATTTTATACACGTCAATTAAGTAACGCTCCAAATATTTAGTTTTTATTATGTATAACGAGAAAACGTTCAGTAAAGCGATCATTATTTTACAAATCCGAAAAGGGATATACAATGCGATGTGAAAGCGAATGAGAATATCTATCTTGAATTCGACGAGGAAGATAGAAAATGTAAACAAAACTGGTTCGTTAAGTTCCTTTGTAGAAATACTCCTTAAAAATGAATCTTGTGCATGCATGTCTCTTACTTAAGCAAAACAACAGATGCAGTCTTTCAGTTCCTTTATAAACTGTTCAGTATGAACTAAAACTCTTGGAATATCGTCTGCAGACCTGCCGGGTATATTATGTACAAAAAAGATTAGAAAAAAAAATTAGAGATCGCTATTCAATAACCTCAGAAATGTTTCCATTTGGAAATTTGATATTCTTTGTTTTTAAAACATTAAAGATTATTATTTTATTGTTTGACGAGAGATGGTGACATGAAACAAAAAGGAGAAATCTATGGTAATCGGAAACGAAATGGAAGATAAGAAGTCTCTAAATGGAAACTTAGATCAACGGTTTCTAAATAAAATTTTATAAATTTCCTTATGCGAATATCGTTTTCTGTTCCTGAAATACTGTCAGGAAAATAAACAAATACATACAGCTCCGGAGACAAAATAAATTGGTATACAGATAAAACCCGATTCTTTCGCACGATTACTCGAGAATTTATCAGAATTTTCTCTCTTAAGACAACGTTTATCCACATAAAGAACTAATTCACACGAAAATTAAGTGGCAAAAATATAGTGAATAAACAATAACATTCCATCTTTGTCTTGTTCTCTATTGGATATCTGTATTTTCTGGAAGCAATTCATCTGAAGAAGAGATGTTAGATAGCCCTCATAATGAATAATTTCTACAGTAGTTTTTAAAAATTGCGATTAATTTTGGAAATTTCAACCTCATCGTGAAAAATGTGCCCATGAGTTAAATGCATGATATTTGTGATAATTTTTCTGCTGTACCATAGAATCTTAATTAAAGAATAACTCCAAGATTATTTAATTCTTTCTTTAGTCTACAAAAATTGCTGTTGACTTTGAGTGATATATATTAACATTTACAAAAAAAATGATAAATGAATTTACAAAGTTTTATTTGTTCCAAAACATACAAACATATACAGGGTGGCCCATAAGTCTGTCCCCCCCTTTTATTTTTTGAACCGAAGCAGATATGTCAATTTTGATGAATCCAATGAATAGGAAGTTGTGGGTGGCCTATCCGACGGTGCACTTTTCATCATCCCAACTATGCAAATTAGGACACATTCAAAATTTATCTCAAAAACCGTAACGGATAGAGAAAAAAACCCAATTGCAAACTTGTTCAGCATAAAAAAACACACAAAACAAAAAAAATCATCCAAATCGGACCAACCAATCACCCACAATCACATTGCAACATTGACCATTTCCGGAACTGTGTAGCTTGCCATCCTGGAATTGTTCTGTCTTCTGTGTGCTGAAACATGCCTTTTATTTGCTTTTCCGCATGAAAGTAAATGTGGGTATGGTAATTTATGTTAATTTTTTGATTTGCATGCTTTACATGGTGGAAATATCAACATTCAGTTTTCCTTGTGCAGTGTGACTGTTTATTAGTGCAAACAGTTCACCACGTGATTGTGGGTGATTGGTTGGTCCGATTTGGATGATTTTTTTTTGTTTTGTTTGTTTTTTTATGCTGAACAAGTTTGCAATTGGGTTTTTTTCTCTATCCCTTACGGTTTTTGAGATAAATTTTGAATGTGTCCTAATTTGCATATTTGGGATGATGAAAAGTGCACCATGGGATAGGCCACCCACAACTTCTTATTCATTGGATTCATCAAAATTGACATATCTGCTTCGGTTCAAAAAATAAAAGGGGGGGGGCAGACTTATGGACCACCCTGTATATCTATATATATAATCAGCTATGTTGCCAAGATTACGTATACATTGTTTGTATCAGCAATGTTGATAGCGTTTTTATATCAGCATTGTTTGAAACTACAATTGCTAGGATATTTACCATAAGTCCCACAGAGATGGAGAAATGGTTCCTCCGAATTCTACTTCTACATGTTCGAGGAGCCACCTTTTTTGATGATTTAAGAACTGTTAAAGGAAATCCTGTTCCATATTCAACCTTCCAGGAAGCCTGCATTTCAAGGGGCCTAACTGATGATGACTCGGAATGGAATACTTGCCTAAATGAGGCTGCAACTCATGAAATCCCAATACACCTTAAGCAATTATTTGCATTTATCTGCATCATGTGTCAACCATCTGATGCAGCCAATTTCTTTGATAGACATAAAGACAATCCTATGGAAGACTATAAGAGACGCTTTCCTGACGGAGAGAAAGCTCTCTATATGGCATTCAAAGAAATAAAATCTGTGTTGCAGATACATCTTGGGCTCGAGGTTCCACATGGCACTTATGACGAGCACATTCACTCAGACAAATATTTCCACACAGACACCGAAAAAGCTCTATTCGATGAAAAATACGAAATGCTAAATCAAAGACAAAAACGGACTTTCGAAAAAATTAGGGAAGCAATTGAAAATCCTAATTTAGCATCCTAACGTCTTTTCTTTATTGACGGGCCTGCAGGAAGTGGTAAAACTTTTCTCTACGAAACAATTATGCATTACGGTCGTAGCACATGCGATTTAGTTTTGCAATGTGCATTTACGGGCATAGCAGCGACATTGCTTGAGGGAGGCAAAACCTCTCACAGCCTCTTCAAGCTCCCTATCCCAATTAACGAAACATCCACCTGTAATGTTCGACATGGAAGTGATACAGCAAAAGAAATGAAGAAAGCAAAAGTCATCATTTGGGATGAAGCACCCATGGCCCCACATCATGGTGTAAATGCCGTTAACATAATGTACAGAGAATTTTTCGCTGAAGGCGCTCAAGTCCCTTCCAAAACACCATTTGCCGTGTTTCTGTAGACAAATTCTCCCTGTTGTTGCACATGCATGAAGAATAGTAAATGTTGGAAAGATGTTCAGATCCTGAAGTTGGACCAAAATATGGGTGCCAATGACAAGAATGTTCCACAAGAACACCGAGGCTTCTCCGATTGCCTTTTAAAACTTGGAGACAGACAACTTCAAGAGCCTGGATTAGATGAAGGATACTTCGAAATTCCTCCAGTATGTCTTGAAAATGGAAGCATTGTTGATGCTGTCTTTCCTCAACTCATCCAACCTGAAGATAACAGCATCGCAAATGAGTTTATTGGAGTTTGTGGATTGACTTGAATTCAGTCTGACTTGAAATGCTACACGAGCATAGATTCCGATTCAGCAAGATACTGCAAATGCCGAGGTGGTAAAAAAATATCCTACAAATTTCTTAAATAGCTTAACTCCCGGAGGTATGCCTTCTCATAGACTTAACTTAAAAGTTGGTGCAGTAGTCATGCTACTAAGAAACCCTGACTCCACAAGAGGTCTTTGCAATGGCACGAAAATGATTGTGAAGCGAATTATGTCAAAAGTCATTGACTGTGAAATACTGTGAAAGGTCATTCAAAGAGTCATTCTTGCACCAAGTGACCCTGACCTTCCGTTTATACTAAGACGAAAACAGTTTTCATTGAGACTTTCTTTTGCAATGACGATCAACAAAACCCACGGACAAACTGGATTCACTTGGCATTTACTTGCCATCTCCAGTATTCAGTCATTGCATTTTCAAGAACAACATTGTTCAAGACAGTCAGGGTAAAAGTATTTGCAAGTGACGAACAAGGCAACTTGAAGAATTTCCACTAAAAATGTGTTCTACAAAGAAGTATTGTCCAAATAATTAAATTCGTTCATTGTTATATAATGTGGTTTGTTGCAATAAATTTCTTTCGAATAGTATCTAAAACATGTGCAACAAATATTGGTTATTAAGTTGTAATGTTATTTTTACACTTTTCAGCAGCAGGGTGACTGGTACCAACACCTCCTAAAAAGTCAATTTTAATTGTATATCTACCAATAAAAAGCCCTAGATTCTGACATTTTATGATGTTGCAACAATGTATGACGATCCCGTGCACAGGCTTGCTTTCTAGGAAGTGTTCCGGGTATCCTGTTACCCGGCTATTATCGTAATTAAGGTTCTGTAACACTCCGTTGCGAAGCACGGGCGGCCAGCTAGTATAAATATACATTGTAACGTATAAATTGTTAGCAGGGACCCAGGTCTTTTGATCTCGAGGCTGTCAGGTTTACTCTCGAATCCCAGAGTAGAATGAATCCTTGTCTTTGTCCTCTCCAAAATCATTCGGAAGTGGCGAATTTGCGATATCATAGCTGGGAATCCTGCAGGGTAATTCCAGCGCTATCGTATGTAATCTGCCAAGGATCTGAAGCAGATCAAGATGGCATTCAATAAAGTAAATAGAAATTGTTATAAGGGAAATGTGTACGTTTAATTGCCAACTAACCTATTTTTGAAAACAACGATTAGTTTACTTAATAATTTAAAGTTGATTAAAACATAACAATCAGCTGAGAAAACCTCATTAAGAAAACTTCGAATGTGTTTGAACAGCTGTCTACCACGATTTCATTTCTTGTACAAGGAGAGATCGGAAAGTAAGGTGAACAAGTTTTACGGTAGTCTGTCTGTTTAGTACACAAAATTTAATGCCCAAAACTACACTCCATTATTATTCCATTTATTTCATGGTTCTAAACATTTTTTGCTTAGCATAGCTGTGCATCGCTGATGTTCATCTATACATATGCTTATTAGTTTTATAAAGCCATTGCATTATTTTTTAAAGATGCAGGTTTCCGATTTTATATACGGAAAATAAAACGCTTTTGGGCAAAGAAAACGTCTGTGGCTCATGGTTTTATCAGAGGAAGAGAGACAGAGAGGAATTGAGTGTAGATCGACTTTTCATTGCGTCTCATCTTGCAATCAGTTTACGAACGTACGCAATTTTTTTTTAAATATTATGCACGAATCACACGCAAACAAGTTCACAAAATTTTTCCATGCTATATTTAGTATATACATTACTGCGGAAGCGAAATATACAGGGTGGATTAAAAATAAAGATCCCTACTTATTTACTGGCTAGTATATTATAGTTCATGGGAAACGATTGGTGCAATAGAAATAATCGGGTAAAAATGTTTAGAATCACGAAATTGCACACCAAAGTAACACCCTCTTTAATCCGACCGTGAAGTCGCACACTTTTCAGAAGGGCCTACTCTTTCAAAAGGGAGAAGGGTGGACGAAAGTACAATTCTAACGGAGTAGATTTTATTTACGTAAGTATTCAAGAACTTGTTAGAGTTTCATAAAATGAGAGTTCATTGGTTAATTTATATGGTTAATTAGGGATTTTTGGATAGTACAATTCTTACGGGGCAGAATTTATATAATTATATTAAATACAGGTATAGATTATTACAATTCTAGCTTCTTCAGTAACCACGCATCTATTTTTATATTTATATAAAAGTTATTAAAAGTACAAACTGAGACATAGGGTAGATGTACCAGTAATTGACAGTTTAAGACATTACTGCGAAACAAAATTGTGTACCTAATACAAATTGTATTTTGAAACTTTTCTAATTATACCATTAAATTGTAAATAGAATGCAGAATGCGCCAATCTCTATACAATTATTATATCTTTAAAAGCTATTAAGTTATTAAATTTTTTCCTAACTAATGCATGAATCGCCAGTAGTTGACAGTTAATGCACCAGAAGTTGACAGGCAGTTTCACCAGTAATTGACAATACTTTAACCACACATTTTTATTATATATTTATACAAAAAAAATTGATAACATTCAAAAGTTGCTGAAGAAATCAAGCATTTTTAAGAATGTGTAAAGTATTTAACATAACTAAAATTGTGCCTTTTAAAACTTAATTTGTTCATATTGATCATTTATCTTTTTTCCCCTTTGAAATAATAAATAAAATCAATCTATTCCCATGTAGAGTGCAAAGACCATAAAAAATGAAGGTGTTTTCCAGTAGTGCAGTATCATCAGATCGTGGCCAACAATTTGTTCATAGAAAAACTTGATTTTTGACAACTGTTCTCCAGCTTTGCAAAATTCATCCAATTCATCCTATGCTACGTCTTATCATAGTAAACAGAATAGTAGTTTTTTTCTTGGAAGATAAATTGTCCTGGGCTATCTGTTGATCGTCTCTGTGACAAGATTCAGGACCAACAAAAAGAATCGGCGAATAGGGCGTAGAAGATTTATGTCAAAGTGGGTGATCTAGAAATTGACAGTCAAGTTCCTATAATTGACACAGTTAGATTAAATACTGGAAATTCAGAAGTTACACTTAAAACCATCATGTTTCCTTATTATTACCCTAGATTCTAAACCACATTAGTATATTTTGTGGTCGTTTTTTTTTTTAAACACAGAAATTATCAATAACTGACAGGTTTTGTCAATTACTAGTGATACTACATATCTGGGTTCTAGTAATTGACGGTGGATTAAAACAGTTAAAAAATTAGTCATCAGAACTTCTGTTACTACTAGAAGTATTGTCCACTGATCACACAAAAAGGTTCACGTAAAATTAATAACAAATATTGCATAACATTCATGAAATAAATTCAAGTACTCAAACCCTCGCGTAGTGGTTCATTACAAGGTTTTTTCGACTCGATAAGGCATTGAACAATCGACACGTGTTTGCGGCCATAATAGCGACCGAAGTTCCTTGTTTTTTGATTTTCTGGGAAGCCTAATACGTTGTTTAATAAGAGGTGGCAACCCCCTTTTCTTGCTTTGTTACTTTATTAAAAGCCTTTAAATCGTGGATTGTCAATTACTGGTACACTGTCAACTACTGGTACATCTACCCTATATAAAGGTTCAAAGTTTATTACCTTGCAAGAAAAAATAAAATGTAAAAACTGCAAAAAAAAAAAAAAATTAGATAAACGAATAACACAATACGAATCGCAATAGAATAACCTCCTTAAATATGTAAAATGTCCAGCACATACGTATGAAAATTTGTTGTGATAAGAATTGAAAAATAAATGCAACAAGTAAAAAAAACTATTTAGATTTTCCCCCTTCCCCCTCCTGAAAATAGACTTTTCAGGTGCGCAGTTTCTGTTCGGTGTGCAAGTTCTACGGGGAAGGGTAAATTCAAGAAACGATATTGTGCAATTCTTACGCCCCGATAAGAAAAGGTGTGGAGCTGAGAACATTGCGACTTAAAACTATATTTGTCGCACTGCATTTCGTGTCAATTAGCTTCTCTGCAATGAGCTCAAGTTCCTTAATATGCGCAAAACACTGAAGCATCATTTTCATCATATGTGTAAAACAGTAAGGTACGATTACGCAATGAGATCACCGTGTCGAAAATTAAGAATCCCATGATTCTCACCTAATCATCTTCACACATCCTTTCATCATGATGCAAGAACTTTATGACGTGTTTGCAAATTTCATCTTAGGTCCTGTTCGCAGCGTCACATATTCCCCTATCGGTCGCTTTGGACCTAATTTTTATTGCCCCAAGCGTTCCTCCATGGTCTGTAACGCAACGCAATTTAGGTGTCGTTACAGCAACCGTTTTTTTTTCTCAATTGCTTTGAATAGGGATACTTTATTTTAATCACTCTAGTTGTACAAAACTTCCCGTATTTGAAGACAGCACAGCCAAATACCCTATCTTTTCAAATGTTTAGCTTTCCACTTTGTAATTGTCATTGAATATGCTAATCGCAACGAAAACTGGTTTCGTTTCAGCTTAAAAATGCGATAAATTAAATTACAAATGGAATGGCTTATCACAACAATGAAGCCACAGAAATACTTGTTGAAATCGCTCTCCGGTCACCGGCAGTTTAGTAAGTTTTGTACATGAACGCAGGCAACTTAGTTCTATCATTACTTAACAGTATACGATGTTTTTTAGATAGGGTCGCTATAATAACATTAGGGAGAATCTAGCATTGCCACAAGAACTATATGAGTGAACCCTCGCTGCAATTCATTACCATCAGCTGTGATCCAATATCTGTATACTGAAAGCATGGCAAAATATGAAATCTACAGAAAATTCTTATTGCAGCACGGGGCAAAGTGAATACCACCAAAAAATGTCAACATGTGGCTTTCAGGGCGACTTAACTTTTTTTTCGCTGCGAAACCGGAAGACTTAAAGTTTCTTAAACAATATGCATTATAAAAACCTGCGCGACTTTACTGAGAAATAACGTTTCATATATATCCCTAAAATAATGAAATGATATTTTCCATGTAATAAAATGTACAGATGGAATGTACTTAAGTTCGATGAGAGTAAATTTGGCCACTCAAATCTCACGATGAATTTTTGTAGATCCATACTTTGGAAGCTCTTCATGAAGAAATTCTACATTCGATGAGGACAGTCTCAGTTGAAAATGGTGGTAAAATGACTGTTTAGTAGGTACCAAATCTTTGAAATCTTTTAAAAATTCTCTCACAATCATCTTACTACCATTTTCATCTAAGACTGTCATTGCCCAACGTTTGGATTTACAAAAAGTCATCATGAGGTTTGAAGGGTCAAATTTATTTTCATCTAACTTAAGTACATTTTATTACATGGAAAATAACATATCTTTACTTTAGAATAATTCTATTTTCCATTTTTCAACTCAAGTATATCCCTAAAAATTTGCTGTGCCATACTTTACCTAAAAACACGTGTTAAGAGCACAATGATAACATCCACGCATAATATAAAAGCTGTTTTTGTCGCAAAGTAATCCAAGGAGGTCAGCGACTTCTAAAACGTGTAGTCACGTTCTCAACTTCAGCGTGGTGGCAAAGGAAGTAATCTGAACCTGCCCAAGTCAACAATGGAAAGCTAAACTGGCGGAAATATCATGTCGTAGTTTTGTGGTGGAGTTCACTTTGACCTACCGTGTTTAACCAGTTTAGTGTGTCAAAAGTGGAGTACCACAGAAGTACGATGATAGGCCTCCAGCAACTTGTCGGTTCGTCTGAGGTCTAAGACCTGGCAATCCCCACCAGCAAAGACGAAAATACCTGAAAACATCCAAAAATACACGACCTATGGAGAAGAGACCTGATCGTGATGACCAAAAAAATGGAGTTCTTACATATCGATACATGGTTTATAATCTTATCGTATAATTTTACTATTTGTTAATTTTTTGTACAGGACGATGAACAATTTTGTAAAATACAATTCTAAGAAATGTAAAATTTTAAAGTAAGATTATGTAGTCCCAGAACGTGCTCTTTAACATTTGAATTGTAGGTTCAATTTTAACAATATCCATGTATTCCTTCATTAGTGCTACGAAATTATCCGTGGAGTGTCTATTGCGATCTGAAGTTTTGCACTTTACTTAGAATCCTAAAGACTCTTTCAAGAGAAGCATTGGAATATGGAAGTACAATGAGCAGCTCACTAACTTTCTGCAAGTTGGAGAAAGTTGTTTCGTACATTCAAACGGATCCAGCAAAATCTACTGAAAGTTTCGCGGAATTTCGTATGGTATTTTGAACTGGAATGATGAGGAACTAAATTTTAAAATTACCCATGAATACCCGTTTAACCTAAATTACCCGCCCCTTTACCCACTGAGCTCTGAATTATCCGCAAATCGGGTACTTACCCATCAACCGGGAACCAATCATTGATTTATGTTATAGAGATCGGACCAAGATGTCCACTTTCAACTCTAAACGTCGTCTTGCTGGTGTAAGAAAGCCTTCGTTGGCTAATACATCGCTGGAATAAGTTGATGTAAAGTGACGAATCACGCAAGCTATACTTTTTTTCAGTCTGATGTCGAACCTGATTGGGGCTTTTTCTACTAAAATGTGTTGTCTCAACATTAAATTTAAGAGATTGTATTGTCTGGTTTTGTTTTTAATAGTTTTATCTGTAGTCCACTGCTAATGGTTCACGGAACCATGAACACCCAATGCTACAGTATAATGACTTAATTGAGAATTATGTGCTTCCTGGAAGGCCCGTTTGTCTATGAGGAGGATAACGCACCTTGCTGTAAAGCTGGAGCTACCGATGCCTTGTATGGAAACAAACGTGCGAGTACTGTATTGGTCTGCTTTAGGCCTCGACCTAATAGAAAAACTCTGGAATGAATTAAAAAGTCGAGTGCGAGCACGTGAAAGCACCCAGTAACGCTCCAACTGGTTTGAAGGAGGTGTGTATATACACGTCCACTCTGCTATCAGGCATTGGCGGAGAGTATACCAGGATATCCATATAGATTCATAAAGTTGTCGGTTAGTGTTTTGAGAGATATCTTGCTAATAACCTCCATTTGGCGGGCTAATTTGTCGACATTCCAAATACCCTCAAAAGAGAGACGCCTAGTCATTTGATTGGCTAATACAGTATGCCACAAGCAAATAAACAATGCATAGAGTACATAGAAGCGTGCGGCCGAAGAATTATCCTGTTGAAAAGTAAGCTTCAACTGCAGCGAAAAAACGGCAGCACAATCGATCGTAGGAAATCTTCAACAAACGGTTGTCCAGTGAGGACCCACAGAAGAGATCATGATATCAAAAGAAATGGCACGAAATTCCACTGGTGCCATGTTACAATGTGAGTGGGATTTAGCACCGTTTAGGCTATGTTAATATACATCTGCGAAATTTGGGTCATTCGCACAGCCGATTGGAAGGGATTTGCATGTGAAGTGTAGTTACGAGCGGTTCATTTTTTCCGAGCGAGTCGCGTCAACGGCGGTATCAAGACACCACTTGTAAACTCTAATATTTATCTTACGGAGATGTAAGTATATCGTTAGAAACAGAGAAGCGCAATTAAAGCCAATGTTTTAATTTAGTCTTATTATTGAATAATAGACTGCAATGGAGCAGACTAACAAATTTATTTTTGATCATAAGAAATAAATTTCGCTCGTCGACCTTTAAAGGATAAATTAATTTATGGGTTTATCGTGAATGGAGAACACGAAAGATTAATTTAGTGGACTCCTTCCGTTTGGTCCTTTCCAATTATTGAAATGTACGCTTCGAATTCTTTCTCATCGCATGCCGTCCTATTTGAAAGAAATCACGAATTAATAATACGAATTAAATTAGGAAATGGGCCTGTACACTTGAATCGTTTTAGGGATCGTCGGTTAAGAATGAGAAATGAATGTTTAGTAGAATTGTTGGGTTTTGTTTGTCGTAGAATAAATCAAGTTGTCCGCCTTCACTTTTCGTAAATATGTTTTTTCTCCACTTGAAGATTTTTTTTTCGCTTCTCTGCGTTCGATTTCTTTTCTTTTAACAATTTTTTTTCGTCCTTCTCTCTTCTACTTTTATTTTCAATCTTTTTCTTAAAAAGAAGATAAAGCAAAAGTAAAAAAAAAAACAACAAAAAAAAAAAAAAGAAGAGGGTGCCTTTCTTCCCGTTGCGGAATCGACGACGACTGTTTGTCCAGTGAAGAGAACGTCGTTCTCAATTAAGGAAGCATTGCTCGAAGCGCCATCTCTCTTCTCTCTCGCGCTCTCTCTCGCACTCTCTCATCTGTCTTGACGCCATCTTTTACAAGCATGGATAGGCTGCAACCAGTTGGAAGAAAATCACGGTGAAGGAAAGTTCGCTTTTTCTCTTCCTGCCAGACACCCTCTCCCTTCCAAACTGATGTTAAAAATAAAAACTATCGTGCCGTCTGTCTGTCTGTCATCCGGTTTTTATTTTTCTGACCTCCCCGAGATGCAGCATGAGAGAAAAACATCCACATCTGTTGTTTTTTTCTTAGGCATTCATAACATGCAGTGAACATGGTTTTGCTTTCTACTTCTATACTCTTAAAAATGCTTTAGAAATAATTAAAAACCTATTGACGTAATTTTCTTCAACCTTTAACTCTGAATAAACGTTTATTCAAGTTAGATTAAAAGGACAATTACCCAATTACAAAGAAGGAATCGCCTTTGTCTAACATACAGTGATGCCAAATAATCGCCTTCCAGAAGTTTGCGAACAAACAGAAGCCGAACTGCGGCGAAGCTCGCATTTATAATTTAACAAGCGAAATTTATAGCTGAGAATTCGTTGGTTCCTTTCCTTTCTACATATTCATCAGGTTACTTTTAAGGATCGGTATGAAAGGAAATTATATCTTGCAAAAGAATGATTCTTTTATATTGGCTATAATAAGTAACCAACGAAGAACCTACGAAGTGAAACCTCTCATTTGTCATAAAGTGAAATTTAAAGGGAATTTGTCCTGTAGAAAAATCCGATGTAATATTCAACGGAACTTAGTTTTATTTTAAATGCACCCAACTTGAAATACGGCTTCTACTTTCCATTACTTCGGCAATAAAATTGAATTTGTGGTTTTGTAGTAGCATTATGCTAGGATTGAAATTTTAGGATGCGTAGGTCAAAAATTGAGGAAAATCTAATATACAGATGATTTTGACAAGGATTCATTTGGTTTTGTTTTTTCGGCCCACTTTTACGTCCGTAAGGTGGAGACCGTATAAAAATCACATCTAGTATAATATTCAAATTATCTTAAGAAAATGTTCATTCTTATCGAGAGGTAACGAGTACAATGTAGAAGGAGACAATTGATTTTAGCTTGAAATCATTTGTTGCGTTTGGAAATGTTTTGGGAGAAATGGTGGCATTTGAGTTCACCTTTTAGAAAATCTACTATTTTTAATAGAGCTTGTTAAATAATAAGGAAGATTGTTCCATTGTATGATGGTATTATAAGAAAATTCTTGGAAAGATAAGACGAGGATTTTGTACTTCAAATTTGCAGCGTTTGATGGTGTGATGTTCTGATGATAAGATTTTGTGACGTTTTTCTGATAAACGTGGATGAGTGGTTTGGATTACATATTGTTTCAGCTGTTTCTTTCAGTAAGCCGGTTGTGCTGATGGTTGATATATTTGCGAGTTTCATTTTACAGGTGATGGACATTTTGTGTTAATATCTTCGGAATGAAATCTAATGGTTAAGACTTGTCATTTGCCATCTACGAAGCTTCTTATAGTAGAAACAGAATTAGGCAGAGGCTGTTGCAAATATTTTAACACGTTTGATATGTATTGTGTTGGGTGGAGGGAAGAAGTGAAGAACCGCACGGGCGACCCAATTTATAGCTACACCGCATAAACTAGGTAATTAACGTATTTCAATATAAATTAGTCTTCCAGAGATCCTCGATTCCGTGAATCACTATCTATACGTTATAACCTAGTTAAAATTAAGTTTTCCATGTTGATTTTCTTCCGTATTAAACCAATTTGCACGTTAAACTGAAAATATATTATAACCTAATACGCTATAGACGAGTTCGAAGTAATTTGTACTCATTCTTGAGGGATGCTTGAACAAATGTTCATTATGAATAAAGATTGCTAAGGGTTTAGTGTATTCTATATGGAATAAGGATGAAAGGAACATCATGTACTTCGTTGGCTCCCTACAGACGCTTTATTTCGTATAAAAGTTCTGTGCATTTAGTGATTTTATCTTCATAAGATATTTTCAAATTACTTATACAAGGAATGAAAATGTCAGGGACTTTGTTTTGTATGTTCCCGACTATGATGTCTTTATTTAGCTGTTGCATTCTCCAATACTGTGTCAGCGTTTGTTTGTCTATCTTAACTACATGTTGATTTACGATATTGGTAAACTAATTATGTCTGGAGACATTTTGCAATCTGATGTGATGTAGTTGATGGAGGCCTTAGAGTATATATTGGGAAAGAAAACACACAGAATTCCGACCGGTTTCGCCTTTTATTCCTGGCTTTAGGAAGGATACAAAAGAAGAGGCGAACAAAAGGGAAACCAGTCGAAATTCTATGTGTTTTCTTTCCCATCAACTTCATCAAGAAGGACATTACAGAGAGCTCTCCATTTCTTAATGATGTGATGTGCTGGATAGTTTCATCTATGATAGGGATTTCGTGCATGTCCCATTGGTCGGATCCGAAATAGTGTATGTTTCTTTAGCTTTTATTATTCAAAACCAGATCAATAATGCTTTCTTTCAAAGTGTGGCCAGTTGAGATCATAAAGGTTTCGACCATGGAGTTCCATTTTGAGCCACGATTATTGTACTTACAAGCGCATAATTTAAGTATGTTTTGATTGTGCGTATGTGTATTTTCTGAGAGCTTATAGAAATAAAGATGTGTGTTTTATAACAGTCATGCAGATCGCTTTGCGCCGGGACCTTATAAAACAATTTTCTGATTGACCTATTACGTTTGTTAAGTAAATATGATAATTATCAATTAGATTTCAGTCTATCTTTAAACGAGAAAGAATGACACTTCAAATTGCAGAGTGAGAATGTGTAATTGGATGGCGCAGCTTTTGATGCCGTATTGAAATTTTTGGAATTGACGTTCGTTTTAAGTATTTTTACCATCCTATGAAGAGATATTTTAATGAGGGTGGCCTCTGCGTGTTCGTGCTTCATAAACTCGGCTTGTTGAAATCCTTGGTGCTTCTAACTTTATCCTTTTCTACAGCAGCAATTTGATCCTGCTCTTCCGAAGTGAAGCCCTTATACTTGCAACCCCAATTTTTCAATGAAAATGATCATGAATTTATCCAATTTAAATGCATCTGTATGTCTTTTGAAAAAAAATGCTTAGTTTGAAGTAATTGGTGTAATTATTCTTCTGTGGAGGCGTACGTTTTATTTGTGTAAAGCAAATATGATAGAGTTGTTTGCGATTGCACAAGTAATACAGCAGTCATTTTATTATTACGGAATAAATAAGTATAATGTTATATGAATAAATATTGGGACCAAATAATTTGTAAAATTATTTTTAGAAAGATCATGTTTGTAAAATTCTTCATCATTTTTACCCTTTATTAGCGCTTTCTACTTTCGAATGAGAAATCCGTACCCTTATCGAGATTCCCCCTAAACTCAATAATGTATGTATTGCCATCGTAGGGTCACGTCACACTTTACTATGGATCTCCCACTTAAACGTTTACGAGTCTTCCGGAAACTAGTTTTAACTGGGAAAGGGTTCTGACCCTGAACTTTTGCGGTTTTATTGCGCTGCTATGGGCTTCCGCCTTCGTCGCAAATAAAACGCTTTCGAGTACCAGGCTCACAGTTTAGTGGCTTTAAAAGCGCTCGATTGATTTCTGGTAAAGCCTGGGCGCAGTAATTAGCCTTACGAGTTATCTTGTCGCAGTTTCAGCAAAGAGCTTTTAACAATAGCTGAGACATTAGGGACTTTAGAAACATCGAATGCATTCCCATTATCTTGTGATCATCTTCAGAAGAATACTTTATTTTTCAGATTCAGTAGGGTATTCTGTTGATGATGATCTCAAAGTGATCGATAATGTAGTATGCAAATTTATGTGGATAAAAACTTACCTTTTATTCTGATAGTGAAGCATATCCACAGTGTGTTATTTGCATATAAATGCAACGATCATTCATGGAGTATTAATGCAAATTACGAGCGTAATTGCATGGTCCCTGGAGCTATTTCAAAGTACTACTTAGCAGTAATCGACATTACTCATACTGACAATAGGGAAAACGAAGGATCTTTCAGAATCTGAAAAAAAAGGATCATTGTGGAAGCCCTTCTTGCTAGAGTCACGGTTTCAAAGGCTGCCGAACGGATGGGATTTCTAAAGGTGAAATCTCAAAAGTGCACCATGCATGAACTAACCAATGTTCTTGACTAGCGGGCTAAGAAAAATAATGTCCATGCAAAAATGGTATATTATGACAGAGATCGACGTCATCTAAAAAAATTTGTGAGTAGCAAAAGGACTTTAAGGAGAACAATTGAAATATTCATTCAATACTGAATTTTCTGTAACCATATTAAAACGAACTATGAGCAAAGAATTGCAGAGAATTCTGTTAAAAGCCAGAATAAGAAAATTTGTCATCAGTGGTGCTAGAATGGACAATAAATGATTGGAAATAAAGTCAATTGGTCGCAAGATTCACCTTACAGTGTAGCAGTTGCACCCAAGTTATATTTTCCTTGCCCCTTCCGGATTTGAATCGTCTAGACTCTAGAGAACATACGAGGTGCGTTCAAGGTCTCCTAATTTATATTTGTAAACTATTGATCCTAGAAAACTGAAACTCCCGTCATTTGTTCACATAGTCAACCTCTAGCCGCACACATTTTTCACAACGCTGACGCCACGCTGCAAACACTTCTATAGTGGTCTATTTTGCCTACTGAAAAGCAGCTCGATGAGCAGAAACTTTATTCCGTTCTTGCATAAGCGATTTTTCAGTAGACAAAACTGGTTCCTAAAGAAGCATTTGCGGCGGCCTACCAATAATGGCGTCGTCATTGAAAAAAAATGTCTACGGGTAAAGGTTGACTGTGTGGACAAATCACGGGAGTTTCAGCTTTCTAGGGTCAATAGTTTTTCAAAAATAAATTAGGAGACCTTAGAACTGGAACGCACCTCGTAATATAAGATGAAAATTCAGTCATCCTTGACTCGAAGAGATTTGAAGGCATTCTCCTAAATACTTGGCAGTTCCTAATGTAAATTCAGTTAAACGTCTTGTTGCATCTATGTCCAAGCGCTGTAATTCGGGCTAAAGAAGGCCCCACTCGACATTAATGAAAGAATTCTAATTCTGTGGCCAGTGAATAAAATTTTCTGTTCAAATCACATTATCTTTCCTAAACGATAATGTGATAAGTTTTAATTGAAATTTGTCTATCTGTACAGGGTATCTCACCTACAAAAACAGACATTGTTCCTAAACACAATGGATTATGAAATGGATAGCAATGTTTTTATTTTGAATATAACATTTTTACAGTAATGCAAAACAATGGTCGTACAAATAAATGTCGTTATAATAACCGTTCAACCTTTGTTTTCGTTTAAATTGATGAAATGAAAAATTTGTTACTTGAATTCTCTTTAAATCCTAACACGCTACACTTTCACTGCCTCTATCTTCTAAACGGGTGAATCAATTGAAAAAATCCGAGAATAAAACATTTCTCAAATGTTATGGACAATATGAAAATACCATTAAAAATAGGGATTTCCGTTGCACATTTCAAAGTTGACTTCCATATTTGAAAATGGCGTCGGTTTTTTGGAAATGGAATACACCTAAAAACCCACTCACATAAAAGTACAATAAATCTTCCATTGCAAGTACTCTGTCAGATTTGTATTTGAGAAGTTGGCTATTCGTTCACTTTAGAAGAGACACGCTGTATACAGGGTGTAAATGGGCGACGTTTCACAAATTTAAGGATATGTAGAGGATGAAACTCTGAGCAAAAAGGTCTAGTCGCGTTTTTCAATCTGTGGCTCCGTTAAAAAGTTATAGTGCTTTAAAGTTCGGTATCGGTAAGGAATATCGGTATCGGCCAGGGTGATTCTAAAAGGTCGTGCCCAAATGAAAAGGCAGGTAGAGGGTGAAATTCTAAGCAAAAAAGTCTAGTCGCGTTTTTCGAACTGAGGCTCCGTTAAAAAGTTATAGCACTTTAAAGTTTCGTGGCGTCACTTCCGGAAATCTATCTTGGTACAGACGCTGAGGAGTTTTTAGCTTAGCGCTATAACTTTTTAACGGAGCCTCAGATCGAAAAACGCGACTGGACTTTTTTTTGCTTAGAATTTCACCTCTACCTGCCTTTTCATTTGGGCACGACCTTTTAGAATCACCCTGGCCGTACCGATACCGAACTTTAAAGTGCTATAACTTTTTAACGGAGCCACAGATCGAAAAACGCGACTAGACGTTTTTGCTCAGAGTTTTATCCTCTACATATCCTTAAATTTGTGAAACGTCATCCATTTACACCGTGTATAATTCTTTGAATAACTCAAGCACAAGTTTACTTAATCATGTTTAAACGGCTCGTGAAGAAGAACGACGATTATTCTGTTGCAAATTAAACTAAACCAAATTTAATAAAGGACATAAAAGGGCGAATTTATGCCACTGTTACCCCAAGAACATTTCTCTTCAGTTTAATTTAAATCCACTAAATAAATAAGTTAAAGCAGCAATCTTATTTAAGAAATACACTTCTGGCATTTTCCTACTTTATTTAGATTTCTGTTTTAGTGTCGCTTCTTCCCTCTTTGTCGACACTGAATATTCGATTATTTTAAAGTCCTTCCAGTTGAAAGGTGATTAATGTGTTTGTTGCGGCTTTTCCTCTGACGCCTGATGAGTATTAGCAGAAGTAACAAATGTCACGTGCAATTAGGAAACATGTACACTAAACAGAAAATGGATTATACACTGCAACTCTGTGCAGCTCAGTGCACAAAACGACATCTAATTTCTGCTAAAGACAACGATTTACTATTGAAATCTAAGTTTCATAACTTTAACCAGATGCTCACTTTAGCTGATAACTGCACTTATGTGCATCGGATAAATTCACTGAAACTGGCAAATGTCCACGTAGGTTTGGAAAACGTTTAAAAAAGTCACTAAGAGTTAAACGCATTAACCTATGCCATTCTTTAATTTTATATTTCATTTGTAAATAATCTTACAAATGATAAATACAATTGCGATGCTGACTCGTCTAGGCACTCATATCCGTTAAGAACATTTTATGGGATGATTTAGGAATGCACATATAAATGCGTTGCTTAGGGTTTAAAAGATGTTAGATTGGTTTCAAATAGCTTCTAAATTCAACATATTTTTTTTCAATTGCTCTCAAATACAATTTTCGAATTTTTTTTGTAAATTATCTTTCGTTGACAGTGTAAATACGGTGTCACTTCTTTATACAAAGTTAAAGTTAACTTTAATCGACGCCAAGAATGGGAGAATCTGCGAGAGATAAATTGCTCAGGAAGCTTCATTGCGCTATCAATGCAGTTTTGAGTGGTGTCCAATATGTTGCAACCGGCATCTGACATTGTCAAATGGTATCACACTATCGACAGTACAGCACGATTGAACTGTTGAATTGTCTCACTGGCCATGTAATGCAGCCCTTCGGTTGTTGATTAATCACACCCCGATGCATTCGATCTTTCAAACGGCGGATGAACGCGGATGGATTCACGTCCTATGTACACGGTGGTCACAATATTTTAAACAAGCGACTGATCACCCTATCCTCGGTGAAAAATTGTCTCAGCAACTGCACTATAGCAAATCCCATCTTACATGAGCTCCGTTGCATTCAGTCATACACGAATAAACCTGGTTATGGGCTGTAGTGTCCATACAGGAGGTGTCTATTTGTAAGGATTTCCTCAAAAAAAAACAAGCCAATCGGAATATAGTCGAAGGGCCTATCCATAAGATTAGCTACGTTGACTAACAATACAAGGCAAAGTTTGTGCAATATAGATAACGTTCAATTTGTAACAATGCATAGAATTCCCGTTATTCAGGCTTTTCTTAGAAAAGAGAGTTCTTAGTACTTAACAATTTCTTGAAAATCTTTAAAAATGATCAGTAACTGGAGATATGAAGAGTTAGCAGACTATTGAGAAAGAGTGGAAAGACGGTAGAAATAAATGAACGCAATGAAGATACCGCAATTACTTAGAGCCACAAAAAGAGGAGAACGACCTGGAGTTAATGCCTATACCAGTGTTAAAGAAATTAGCTCTATAAGTCATAAATGAACTTGGGACGTTTGGTAATGAAGAAAGAAACACTGTAATGAAGTCCATCCCGGGACCGGATATACACGGGTGCTAAAGCATTGATCCCTAGGTTCATGAAGTCATTCTCAGGTCCCTTTGGGTCTTCTTAGGCCTACCTTAGAGATAAATGAAGTCCACCCATTTGCTCAAGAGTCGGCACCCCCGATAATTTGTTTGTTTACCCCCCGGACGGACAAACGAAAAGCATAGCGTATCGTCAAGCTCTGGAGTAAAAGCTGGGATATAAATAAAATTGTCGGGAGGGCGCATTCGAACCTCGGCTGGCGAATCCAGGCATCAGAAATCATAACAGTGTTCTTTATATACACGAAACAATTGCAGGTGTTTAAGTGAAGAAAATCAACATCCTTCTTGAGGTTGTTCTGCTTATTTATAACTATAATTATCCCGGGCAACGCCGGGTAGATCAGCTACTAGTTATATAGTAAACGTTAATAAATACATTCTAAACGTTTAGGTTCCAACTCTCTTCTAAAAATGAATTTTCTTTATAAATAACGAATAAGTTTTGGAGATGACTCCTTTAGGATTTACCAATTGGAATTCTATTTCTTTAAATTTCTGCAACATTAACATTTCACAAGAAAAATTTAATCTTTTCCGTAAATTTGTCTCTTAAATAATGAATGAGCCGGAACAAACTTGGAAAACAGGATTATTGAATTAACTCATTTTTCTGAAAACATTACGAAATATGCTGAGACCAATGCTCCTTTTCCTAAGTAAAACGCGCCTAATAGGAAGCGATCAAAAAGCAAACTTAAAAGCAGAACGGCGAAAATTTCTCCTTCCCGCCTTCTCCACTAACCTCCTCTTCCTTTCTAATTAATTTATTGCGTGAATCACGCGCGAGCCTATGTGTGATTGGCTCCATCGTTTTAATGCACTCCGTAACTCCTCAAACAAATTCTCGGGAATATTTTCTATTGACATTGTTTTGGCTATTTAAATGGCGATCTCGATAGTAGAACTGACATCTTCGTGTTCGTCGTTTAACAACTTGACTCCCTTAATTGCTTAATTACAATGCATCCACTCCTGTCGTTTACAAGGACGCTGTTAGGGTTAAAGAGGCCCAGGCTACTGCAGAATTCGAAGTTCAGTTACACGTTAATTTTATTTTCAAGATGCATTTGTAAATCAGAGCTATAGAGTTTTTAAAAAGTACTGTTGTCACATCTTATGGTGCTATTTATTACCAGTTGATCATTCCTTCACTCAGGATAGGGTTCCTTTACCTTGTTCTCCTATAAAATGTGGAAACAACCACCCAAAGTAAAGGTCGTGTGCGAAGGGGGAGGAAGTGAGGATGACGTTTGCTCCATTGCGACCAATCCAACAATCTGGAAGTGTTCGAGCTCATCCAATGGCCGACTGATGGGCTCCACTTGCGCTGTTTCAACGTCGTCTTTGGGAAAGGGCATCAGGGCCGAACGGTTTCAAGCTGCCCTAACCACTCAACTCAACCTGCCGACCAGAAAATGGAAGAGATCTCGTTTCAATTCTCCTAACCATCGTTCGTCTTTAAAGCTACCAGAGTAAAAGAGAAAACGCCGTTGTCGTTTCGAGTGTTCCCATAATAGTAAACGAAATGTAAAATTTAGAAATACCTAAAATTATAAGATAAGTATTTGGTAAGGTGAAAGACGGGGGAATATTAATGATGATATAGGAGATTCGTAAAGAGTAGAAGTTGATTTTAATTCGCAAGGATTCTGTAATTATTATATTACTAGTTTATAATTAATGACTAATGAATATTCTGATCTACTACATAGCCGCTACATGTAGCGAGAAGTATAAGTAATTTCTTTGGCAATATATAAATTTAATGTTACTCTTTATAAATAATACTGTAATATATTTATTTTCAAGAAGAATTCTTTAAGAAATATAATTACGAGGAAGGCCTCATTACATCGTTTTCGAATAAATAATAATTATCAAATCTGATATTCTATATTTAAAAGAAATTCAAAGGTTTTATTGAAAGTACTCAAAAATTAAAAAAAACAACACCTTCTGACACGGGAGCAGAATTGTAAAAGACATTATAGATATTAGCAAACTATATTTCAAACGCTGTTATTATACATAGTCATGCAATAAAAATTTGGAACGGCTACTTTTATTTTAATAATTTAATCGATCTGATTACCATCTTGCTTCATGGTTAAGTTATATTTTGAAACGGTTACGCTCGTTTGCCACTATTAAGGAACTCTTAGTTTATTAGTATTCTTTATTGTATTTATTATTAAGTATTATATTTATTATCAAGTATCCTTTTGGGCAACCATTTATCACGTTAATATACGTCGTTTTTCCGTAAAACATAAGCGCATCATTCGGATTGCCTTTCATTTGTCTAAACGAGCCTTCATTACTTGACGATACACCACATTGATCACTATTAACTGTCGGAACGCCAAGATCGGGTCAAAATAACCCATACAGTAAAAATTGTAAATTTTTTTGTATTTCGACCACTACTGCACATGCGTGATAAGCAAGTTCAGACAGGTCACGTTTGTGCGTGCAATGGTTTAGCAGATGCTCGTTTCTTCAGTTGAAGGTGTAGCGTGCGCACGTAACTGTGGATAATGGATCAAAGAGGAAGACTGCCGTAATCGTGCAAGAGTTTCTGGCCAACAAAGGGGTCGTATCCATAGCTCATCCACCTTATGCACCAGACTTGGCACCGGCAGACTTTTTCTTGCTCCCACGCCTGAAACGGGCCTTAAAGGAACAGAGATTTGCGGACATTCCAGACATTCAAGCAAATGTGACACGTGAACTTAAAGCCATCCCTAAGGAGCTTCCAGGACTTATACACCCGATCCCAAAAGTGTATTGCCTTCCAGGGTGACAATAAAGTAAATGTGGCTCTATCTGTTTTGCATTTTGTTGTGTGAACTCATTCACCGAACTTAATTGTCAGAGGTTGTACAAAGTAAGAAGGTTATAAGAAGGAGTAATCTCTCCAACATTTGTCTTCGTACTAGGAGCTATTAAAGTACTGACCTATTATGACGACTTTTTCTAGGAACCTCGGGCATCCAAACAACTCCAGATACAATCCTTTTAAGGGCATTAAGAAAAATATTAGCAACGACATTGGAAAGAGTATTATATTTTTTGAGAGAAAATTTAAAAATTCAAAATATTTCTTTTGTAAGAGTAAAAAGTTTTGAGTTTGATGAGTAAACCAAGTTAACACTCCATATGTGACTTTAGGAACTACAATAGAAATAAATAATTTTATGATAATTAATGGATTTTTGAAAAATGCGGTAAGCCTTTTCAAGAGGCCCATTGTACGAGAAAAATCTCTTCTGATGTTATCAATATGCGGGGTAAAAGATAAGTTATAATTAAATAAAATGCCTAAATCTTTAATTTCATTCTTTTTCCTAATAATAACATAGTCAATTTTATAATCAAAAATAAAATTTGTTACTTTCCTGGAAAAGGAAATTACTTGTGATTTGCTAGAGTTGAGACTTAAACCGTTCGATTTAGACCAGGAGAAAATTGAATAATAATAATAATAAAGTTGTGATTATTATATTAACATGCTCTACATATGAATATGGGATTTGAATGGCTTTGCATATTCTACAGTTGCCAGCATTGTCGTCTCTGCTTGAGGAAAACGCGTCAGCTACATGCGGTAAAAATGCTTTAGACAGATTTTAAGGAATTTTCTTTTATCCTTTTAATGGGGGAGAGGAATCATCAGTTGAAAAGTATATATTTTAGCATTTAATAGAATTTTCAAAACCAAATTACGGGATAACATTCTCCATTGACATTCGAATATTTTTAATTTGACTTTAAAATCTTAAAGCACATGATTCAAGTAATCACGGACGAAATGTTTATATTAGATTGTGAGAAACATGTATATTAGAGGGAGTTACAATTTTGTCAAATAATTTTTTAACAAATGATAATTGATAAAATTGCACAATACGAATATAAACCTTTAAATGATAACAGAAAAATTGGTGACAGGGGATTCACGTTAACATAGGATGTATTTATTCAAGCTACACCATACATTTTGGACATGTAGAAATAAGAAACCATAAAAAACAATAAAAAGTGTGCGCTTAATTGTGAAATAGTTCGATTCTGAAGAGTCAGTGGATCCTGAAGTGTTTCAGCAGAAACAGATATTTTAAGAATATAGGTGCACATGGACTTAATGGACCAAATGAGCACTTTTAATTAATAAGAGAGGAGCGATCTGATAAACTGAGCTTTAAACCATTCCCAAAGGCTTCTTGCATCTATATTTAATTGGTTTAATTGAAGGAACAAATTAGATGAACGAATGGAATTTTAAATAGAAAAATATTTTAAGATTTCTTGCGACAGATGCTTCAAATAGAATAAGAGACTAAATTTGATTTCAGATTTTTTGTCAGGTAACTAGATTTAATAGATCCCGATAAAGTTCATGCAAGTAAAAAACACTTTAAAGTTAACTAGCAGTGTCAACAAATTTTTTATCATAAGGATATAAGAAACTAAATTGAAGAATATGAAAAATGAGTTTGTGTCTTATTTTCTTATTTAAAATAAACATCATGCTGAATTCAGCAATCTTTGTATAACTCAAAATATTAGAATATGTGGGCTGTTTATTCTGTAATCCAAACAACATGAGCCGCACACTTTATTAATGATAATATTTAAATGTATCATGTTTGACTTGGTCTGTCCTGTGTGACTCCGTAAGTTTAATTAACACGCCCTTTGAATTGAGAATACACGTCGCTTATCCTATGTTAAATTTTCAGCCAATTGATATATTAAATTAAGCTTTCCGAAACTGGCGTAACTGAGTAAAATGATATGGAAGTCAGTGCGTTCACCAACTTAAATACGGTATTGTTGTTGTATTGCTATTTTATACTAGGGTGATTGTTGTTTAAAAGTAGTGTCAAACTAAACGACAATTAGAAATAAGATTAAAAGAACATGAAAGAGAGACACAAAGACAAAAACAACCATTTAGTTAATCATTTTATCAAAGAAAACCACACACCAGATTGGAATAACACAAAAATCATTGGAAAAGAAGAAAATTATAAAAAAATATCATTACAAATAACAAAAATTTAGCCAAGCCCTCAATAGAGATAAACAATAAATGGACACTACTTTTAAACAACAATCACCCTAGTATAAAATAGCCAACAATCATAACCAACAATTACAACCAACTTAGCTTCATCATCTTTATATCAATTGATAAATTCTTATTTCAACTGTTTTCACCATTCAAAAATATTTAATCCAACTGATGATGAGAAATATTCTCGAAAACGTTTTTGACGTAGAACTACGT
Organism: Rhysida immarginata; assembly: GCA_023313115.1. Classification (NCBI taxonomy): domain Eukaryota; kingdom Metazoa; phylum Arthropoda; class Chilopoda; order Scolopendromorpha; family Scolopendridae; genus Rhysida; species Rhysida immarginata. The sequence continues at coordinate 304,683 of JAHWFO010106707.1, forward strand.
CTATCAGGGGTGCAGCCGAGGAAAAATTCAGTCGCGGTTTTTCGTTCAAAAAGTGATGCACATATCTCAGTCTATATCTTTCTATCACTATATCCTACAACTATGGTCATTATCTCGTTGGAAAGAGGAAGGTTGAGCCTTGAATAATAAGCAAAAATTTCACCAAATGAACCACTAGGTCAAAAGTTACAACAAGTTAAATTTAAGTGAATTTTATGCTCGCCATCGTAATAAAGGAGTGGCGCTGCTGCAGCATATACGTGTGCTGCGTGTATTGGAACTAATTGGAGCTACCCATGGCCTACGAGAAAAAACTGGCGGCTAGCGACACGGCAGAACATGACGTCATGGCGAAAAATGGAAGGGAGAGCGCAGTTTTTCAGAAGTTTTTCTATCAGTTTTTCTGCAGAAAAGACTTTCGCACAGGCCTTTTACTATCTGGCAGGCCGTGTTTAAATTTAACAAACTTTTACCACTCTCGTTGAGGCTCATTGGTCACTGTTTTCCGTTGCTCGAACGCCTTCGGCGTTCTGTCTACGACGTCCCCCTCCGGGGGTAAATAATTGATATATACCCCAACCTATTTGGTTACAGGGGGCAGTTGGTTTCCCCTCGGCCGGTTACAGGAACTTGCCATGAAGTCATGTTCCACCGTGTCGCTAGCCGCTTCTGAGAAAAAGGCCTGTGCATTAGGTACAAAAACATGGAAACACGAGCGTTTTAAGATAATATCATGAAATCCTGTCATCTGACGGCGAAATCAGTACATCATCATTTACATAAAATCAGCGACAGTGGACGTTGTCACAACAAAGAAAAAAATCTAACAATGGGTTATTTCCCGGTTATACAAACGGGTGGGTACGCTTCTAGTTATCTATTAAAAATATCTTGTAAAATAATATATATTATTTTAAGCAAATTAATTATTTTAAGAAATGAACTTTGAATTTTTGTTAATTTCTTAAAACAAAACAATAAATCTGACTAAAATAATGTATGTTGGTCTTAGTTGTTTGCAAAAATATAAATATATGGGTCTTTAAAACAACAGTGATTTTACAACATAGAGTCGACGCGTTTCAGCCATGACTTTCTTCAGGACTGTGTGTATAATGATTAAAGAAGCTTAGAAGAACAAAATTGAAATGACATTGAATATAGTAACTTTTTTTTTAATTTTGTTCTTTTTTTTTCGCCAAAAAATACACATAAACGGTAACCAATACAGTAGTAGTTCTACGCCTTAAAAACCCGCGGCTTTGGCAATCACCAGAGCCTCCGTCAATTTTTTTTATATAAATTTTATCCCAAATATTTGGATCACCCTCATCAAAATTTCATCTGTATTTAAAAACCAAAACTTCCTTCAAAATTATCGTTTTCCCATATCAACATTATCTTCACAAGACTTCATCTACATCTTCAATAGACTGAGTTTATTTCTACTATCAACAACATCTGCAATAGACTATTCCTTTGAGTTTTCTTCCATCTCACAAGTTCCTTCATCGTTTTTTCAAGATTGGTGACTTTATTTATTATTAATTTTTTTGTTTTTATTAATTTTACGATTTTCCCCATTAAAAGGAGACTGAACTCATTTAAATTTAAATATATTTATAAACATTAAAAATTATTGTTCTAAAGTACAGGTTGCCGAAACTGTATATATATTTTAGATTGACAATGAAATAAAGAACACCGCTATTTCCACAATGAGTTTCACTAATGCTGACTTACTTCTTTCTTATGAAAACTCATTTTGGAAAAAGTGGTATTCTTTATTCCCTGGTCTTTTAAAGTTTTATTAAAAATCTTTTACCTGGAAAACTAACGATATTAAATTATATATGCAGTTTACATTGTTCCTCACTATGTGTTAAAATGAGCGAGCTCTAAGTACGAGCTCTAAGCTCGTATAATCCTTGATTAGAAACTTTAATTCAATGTATAGGAAAGAAACTGCGCTTCTAAAGAAGTCTTGACTTCCATATTTAAGATGAATAGTAAGTCAACCAAAGAACTTATCTCGCTTTATTCCAAAATCATTTCTGTGTACCTTACTCATTGTTCGAAACAGGTCCCACCAAGAAGCCATTCCATAATCCAGACCACAGCTTGAGCACTGAAATTTCATTTTGTTGTAGTGGGTTTATTATTAGGCTTATTTTTAATTTCTCTTTTTTTTTTGGTAAAATAAGCGTTTTGAGATCTACAACTGCAAAATTGGTAATTTTTTCTCTATCTGTAACGGTTACAAAGTTGCTAGGTACAAAATTCGAGGTCAAAGGTCAAATTTGACCCCACCATTGTTTAGCCCTTACCTAACTTCCTATATGTTGCTTGCAACAGATTTGTTGTATCTCCACTCATTTTGAAATTGTATGGGGGGGGGGGGGATTACAGACTTTTGACTCATCCTGTATATCAAATGATAGACTAGTTCGCTATCAAAATATTACAACAATTATAAAACACTACATGCGTGGCAAGTATAACGACCAGTCAGAAGTCAGTATCTCCCTATGTATTTCATAGCATTTTGGGCATTATTCTTCCAATGATTCCATAAATCGTCGTTTAATTTCAACAATTTAAAGGTCGCACGTAAGGAGGTCTGAATGGTCCTTCGCTGCCGGTCCAGGCAGCTCTTAACAATACACAATTGAAAGGAAACATCTGGTTGTTGATACCCAACTGTTGTATGATATAAAAGTGATAAACCTATGGACATTCGTAGATGTGGCTTTTGGTGGTGGTTTTTTTCCTTAATCACGCCATCCGTCGATAAATTTTCAAACTGATATGTGAAAAATATAAAAGGGACACTGCTTCTTTAAACCTGGCACTTTCTCTTCTGATGCAGCCATCATAGTCCGTTCAAAGTCTGTTAAGGTCTTGGGCTTGCCCAAGATGCGGTTAAAAATGAAGTGAAGGTGTACAGTGAAGTCCATTGATTCTCCCAAATTCCGTTTGAGATCATGTGAACATGCAAACGAGGATGCGATCCATTTGCACGTCGCGTCGGTGGGCACGGGTTCCTAATCAATTGACTGAAGAGTGTAATAAAATTGGATAAGTCCTAAGTTAGATTACTATTCGTCACTAAAATAATAACGATAAATAGGTTAAATTACGCGTTCACCACTAAAATATTTTTCTTAAATATGCATTGGAAGTAGTTATTTATTATTTTTAGGGCGATTTCATTTGTTTCATTGTTGTTTTTCTGTAAAAATAACGTGAAGTGGGAAACATTTTTTTATTTTTATTTTTAAGGATATGTAATTTTTGTTCCTTAGTTTTCGCATAGAAAGGCGGAGAATGGTTGCTTTTGTTCAAGGGTCATCGAGATTAAAGTAGAAAAATGTTTTTTGAGTTATTATAATAATAAATCAGTTTGTTTTTACAGCACATGCATTAACCACAAGTTCGTGCACAATCATCATCTCTCGATTATGCAGATTTTTTTAAACTTTCCTATTAAAATTTATTGAGATAATAAGCCATCACCCTTAAATTCTGAGAGACAAAAACTAAATCTTTGGCAATTCTTATATGAGAGGTAAATTTTTAGATTAAATAGGAGTTTTGTTTGGTAGTAAACTTATCCACTTCATATTGGGTTATGTTTGCGCTTCGTAAATTATTAAGGAAGATCGATTATTTGAGAACTGAACATCAGAGAAGCAATATTAACCTCGTCCATATATATTAAAGTTTAAGTTGAGTTACAAATGATGGAGAACATATTTACGATAATAATCTTTTATGGAAAATAAAAATAACTCGTTCACCGGATTCCCCTCTTTGAAGTATCGCGTGCAGACGCGCTAGAGGTTGTCATTTATGGGAAAGCTGAAACGAGTAAATTATTGATCAATTTTCCAAAATTTGATTCGGATAATTGAAAGATTTCGAATAATTTTAGCTCCACTGTGAATCCAATTTTCTTGGAAGCATTAAATAACGAATTGTTTCTGACTTGTTAATAAGCGTGTCCAGAGCAAACAAAAGGGCTGTGAGCAAATTTCTCAGTAAATGGGATTTCGTAAAATGCAAAGCGGGAAACGACCATTTTATTATTATTATTATTTTCCCCCCACCTCCTTTTCCTCTGAAAGATTTCCTTCCACCCATTTTCTTGTGTCTATAAAATTTCAAAAAGAAAAAAATAAAGAAGAGAGAGAGAGAGAGAGAGAGAGGAGAGAGAACGGGGGAAATCTCTTTGGAGGGGCATTCATTATCACTTGCGTTCGCTTCTTCTTGTGTCTGATGCTGAGAAGAAAGGCTTCCAGAGATGTCTTGGTCGCCATGGCAACGAACTCCATCCCTACCCACCACACCCGCTCGGATCGAACCCATTGACCGTCGGAAGGGGAGCCCCGTAGAACTCTGACTGTGTCTTCGAAAACGAACGAGAATAATAAAAGAGCTCGAGCCCTCGAGATAATGGCGGAATTCTAGATACTCACTCGAGATGAGTTACACGCCCTTGTTGTGCCATTCTTTCGACCATTTGTTATTAGTAGTTGCGCAACTCGGGGACGTAATTATTTTCTCGGCTTAATCATATAATCTGACTGCAAAAGCCAAATTATTGGGATTGAGCTCCTACCTCCCCGCTCATTTGAAACGGGTTCGTCGATATAAGACGTCTCCTCGTGTCTCAACAACTGCGAGATTGATTCTTGTCGCCTATAAACGTAGAATATAATTTGATTTGGAAAACAAGATTCACCGGTATCTTCCAAAGGGAAGTAGAAAAGTCGTTCACGCTCGCCTTTACAATAAAAGGCTATTCCCTAGTAGACAGTTCGAACTCTCAAGACCACTCCAGTACGGATTAGGTTATAGGAATCCATTAAGATCCCATTACTTTAAAGGAATGTAATTAATATATGTAATAAATTCGGAAATGATAGATGAAGAAATTTGTAATCGAGAGACGACAAAGTGTCATCGCTCCGTTGGGGGGTTTCTTTTAGCCTGGCGCCTTATTATCAACTTAGACGAGAAGAGTTCTTAACGTTGATTGTGGCAATTCAAAGCGCAGCCTATGGGGCGTTGATGAGCGCCATAAAGATAAAGTCGTATTTCGAGATCTGAACCAACGACCCTTGGCACCCTATGTGGGCTACATTCATTTTGCTGGCGTTCGTTACATTCACTTAAGGTTTACTGTTTATATGACCTTACCGTACATTGTAGAAATTGGCGCTTCTTCCCAAGAAATTATGTCCCAGAACACTTAGCCCAACGACACTTTTTTTTCCTTTTGGATTACATTATTGCAGCAACTAAGTTACAAAAGCCTAGACGGGTAAACTATTTTTTTGAAAAAATAGAAATGAAATTAGTCAATAGAATTTTCCGAATTATTTTTATTTATTTTAAATTGCTCGTGAAATTGATTTTTCAAAATATAGTGCGCGCAAGCTTCACACTTAACAGATAAGCAGGAATGGAAAGCGGGACTTCGAGATCGCTAAATTCGACTCTCCAACTTTAACAGGGGAAGACGATTTTAAAACACGTTCTCGCCTGCGTACTTATTTACAAATAACTATTTATTGTTAAAATAACTATTAATATAACTAATAAATAGCTACTTTGACATGTATTAGATAACTTTATTAAATACTGTATTTGTTTGAATTACTGATCACTTGCTAAACGTATATAGAAGAGGAAAGGGAGTTAAAATTGGCTTAAGATGACTGGGATAAAAAACAAATAAAAGATTAATCAAGACCAAACCATGCACTGTAATTTGTATCTCTATGAATTTTATAACTTAGTATTAACATGGAAGTTACACTTCAATGCAGTCCACTATTTATTTGATCAGCGCCGACCAAGGTAATCTGTAATGCCTATCTGCCACGTTAAACAAAGGATCGATGATTTAATTAACTGCAATAAAGTAGAAAATGATTAGCAATATCATTGTACCAGGATATGTAAATCATAATACAAATCGTGGCATTTATTCGAAACAACTCATTTTAGGTGAATCATCCCTAGATCAAGACCAAAACAAGCCTAGATTTACGTAGATAACCTAATGAGTCTTCATATCAATTGTCAGTGCGCGATATTTGCGATTTATATGTTCGAATGAATAAGTAGGCCTATTAATTTTAATAGAAAAGAAAAAGATGACAAATCTTGCGCATGCGTTAACATTGCCATCTGTTTCCAAAACTTCTCTATTGTATTCAAGTGAATTTATTCATAAACGTATTCATTTATATTTGGAAGTACGAGGGTGGGCTGAAAAGTAATGCCTCCATGGCTGTAACTTTTTTATTTTTTAACCGATTTTCAAAATTTTTTTTGTATCTGATACTCACATTTCTCCTCTATGTAATGCACTATTCACTTTTCGACATAGTCCCCATCCCTTTCCACTCATTGTACCAACGCTTGACTAGTCGGGTGAACCCGTCGGAGGGGAATTCCGGGGTTGTTGTCGACACCAAGACCGAACGGCAGGTTTCACGTCGTCGTCAGAACGCAACTCATGCCCCTCAAGGTGTTTTTTCCTCTTTGGGAAGTGGTGAAAGTCGCAAGGTGCAAAGTCTTTCATTTTTGAACTGCAGTTTTTCATCTTTGAACTGTAGGCGCTGCAACCCCCTCTGATGGCGATCGTGTGCGGACGGGCGTTATCGTGCTGCAGAAGAGGATCCAAAGCTGCCATTCAATCCCCGTGTCGACGACAACCCCGGAATTCCTCTCCGACGGGTTCACCCGACTAGTCACGCGTTGGTACAATGCGTGGAAAGGGATGGGGACTATGTCGAAAAGTGAATAGTGCATTACATAGAGGAGAAATGTGAGTATCAGATACAAAAAGAATTTTGAAAATCGGTTAACAAATAAAAAAGTTACAGCCATGGAGGCATTATTTTCAGCCCACCCTCGTACAACACGAAATTTCAATAAAATACAAAATAACAATATTCTTATAGGCTTATAATGTTGCAATGAAATATTTTTAATGGAAGCTTTTTTAACTTCATAATTTATTTTTGAAATACATGTATAAGAGAGAGATTCCACGACTTATACGAGGGGAGATCAAAAAGTAAGTTGCACTAACTCGCCGCAGGAGCACGCTGTGTGTCGCAATCTGGGGCAAAAGCGGAGAAAGGGACATTAACTGCGCAGACGTCGGATAGGACGGTTGCTGTGGTTTCCGGTCGTGTTTTGTGTGACTAGCGGGCTAAATGCAATGGTGCGTCAACTGGATGTCCACTCCAAACTTGAGGTGCGAGCAGCAATCCGATTTTTATGGGCCAAACGGGTGAATTGCACGGACATTCATCGTGAAATCACTGCACGATAACGCAACACCTCACAAGGCCCCGCAGCGATTCAAATGGGAGGTTTGGCAACATCCTCCAAACAGTCCCGACTTAGCGCCATGCGACTTTCATCTTTTCGGTAAGCTCAAAACGGAACTCGGCTGTCACCGTGTGGTTACAAAACGCTGGAGGAGATTTCTATGCATCCGGAATCGAAAAGTTGGTTGATCGTTCGGATAAAAGTTTAGGGTCTCTTGGGGACTATGTGGAAAAGTGAACCTACATTGTATGCTGGTATAGCCGTGTTGCTTTTGTATAGGTGGTGTAATAAATGGCCATACCGTGGAAGTGCAACTTACTTTTTGATCTCCCCTCGTATTACGCCAATATAAATTTTCATCCAATTAAATAAAATTCAGAACTGTTGATAAAATTGCTTTTAAGCTGTAGAAAAGTTAGCCGTTTAAACAGACCGAACTTAACAGAGATGAATAAAAGTGAAAAAATATTCCGTTATACGTAATCAGTTAATCATCCAGTATATAAAGCTCTAATAGCAAACAGAAAAAAATATCAATAGGAGATGTCCCCCACACATTGTCTTTGGAGATAATATTCGGAGCGCTGCTTAATCAGCCAAGGTGGATGATGGATACCCTTTATGTCTTGCTGGGATCTGGTTTTTATTAAAGTTAATTACCTTTGAGGCCTATAGCTCTGGCGTGAATTACACTTTACTAGGCATTATATCGGACGTTTTTATTCCTCTTTCATGTAAACAGAACGGCTTTTTTGCCACATCGTCATTGTCCTCTCTCTTAATGTGAATTTATCGTTCATTCATTTTGCTTGCGATTAAGCGACTTTTTATGACGTTTCACTCCATTATAATTTATTGCAGGGAGATGCAACGAAATGAATTTTTCCGGAACGTAAAAGATGATCGACGACTGACTGCTTGCGATCCATTATAAAATTATTATTATTATTATTATTATTATTATTATTATTATTATTATTATTATTATTATTATTTCTTTGAAAGATATTTTATCAACTAGCTTGTTATTCCTATGACCTGTTTCATTTCTTATAGACATGAATGAGTTTGGATGAAACCTTATGTCTAGAAATTCATTTTATAATAGCTTCTCGTTATTGATTTTCATAGCACGAGTCTTTACTTAGGTTATCTTGTTTGAAAACATCCTTGGGTATTTTCTTTTTGTGTAGCAGAAATTCCATAAATGGGTTAAGGCAGTGGAGATGATTCTGAATCGTTATAAGATAAAAAAAAATATTGTATGAAATGGTACGTGCATCTGATTTGCTCTTATTCGTCATGACTTGAGATTTTTTTTGTCAGCCACTCTCTCTGCCTTTGAAGGTAATAAGCGGGCCTGCAGAAGTTAAAACCAATTTCTAACTTAATCGTCAGCATTTTTCACCATTGTTAATACTGTCCGAATCGTAAGCTTCTATGGGAACAATATGGAATAATGTGAAGGATGACTCCTTGAACAATATGACATGTTTCCGTTCTTCAGCAATTCAGGATTTGTGATCATCTTTTCTTTTTTCAAATTGCATTCGACTGGAATTATTACGATTATAGTTTTGTGAGGGATATTATTTTAGGAAGTTCTCTGTGCCCTGTTTTGTTACAAGAAGGATTACGAAGGAACAATTCTGCAGTCTTGTTCTTAGATTCTATAATCCTTCCTAATGCCAACCTGTTTGTTATTCTTTTTAAATAGTATGATTGAAGAATGTAGGAGAGAGAGAGAGAGAGAGAGAGAGAGAGAGAGAGAGAGAAAGAGAGAGAGAGAGAGAGGAGACACAAAAAGCCTGGAATTCAATAAATAATAGATATTTAATATAAAAAAAAATAAAAAAATAAAACAAGTCGTATTATTCTCTATCCGAAACGTCAGTTTTTATTTTTGATTTATTTATTTTATTTATTTTACTTATTTTTTATTAAATATCTATCATTTTTAAATAGTATGGATTAAAAGAACGTAATACGGTCAAATGATAAAATACTGAATCTACTGTAGACCCTAAAATTCACGGGAAAACTATGACCCAGAATACAATGCTAACTGGATTGCACCTTTTGCACATGATCTGAAAAAAGACGCCTAAACAGTGCTGAAAAGCGCGTCCCCACTAAATTCTCTAATTGGAAAAGAAGTCTATGTGCTCGCAGAAAGTCGCTGAGAAGTCATTAAATGGAAAACGGTTTAAGTGATGAACAAAGGCGAGAGATTCCACTAGAATATTGCTAGTATGGAAAAAAGATATGCTTGATAGCGGAACATCAAAAAGTTAGCATATAACTGCTGGAAATTACAATTCAGAAACTGAGCATAAAATGCATGGTACTGCATTGCATCGTTACTGTATTCGCAAAGTCAGTCATTCTGTGGTCAGGGTTCAAAATGATTAACTTTAACCGCCATTTTGGCCATGTTACCGAAGAGATAGGACACGTCTGGCTAATATAGCTTTTACTTATTCTTTGATGCTCTATCCGAATGTGCAGTCAAAATCAAAATATTCGAAAACATTGGCAATAGAACGATCGAAATTGGTTTCATGATTCCTGTTTTAACGATACCATTATGAAACCATTGGAAACTTTCATGGCCAAGACATGGCAAGTAATTACTTACGTCTTATATTATCAATAGTAAGTTTGTGTTAGGCAAATTTTAACAATAGCTAGTAGCTAATCATTCCTTCAATGGTACATGCTTACGTAGAAAAGAGTTGGCAATAGTTTATGAAGATAGAATTGACCCTTACACAGAAGGCTTCAACAATTAACGCTTATTTCATCAAATACAATTGGGTACAAATTAAAGGATTCGTATATGTTTTAATCTATAGAGAATTGCTAATTTCTCCATTGAATTTTTCAAGTAGTTTTATTCATTTTGAACTATACATTTCCCTTAGAAGTACGCCTTGCTTAGCAACCAGAGGCTTCCTTAGCAACCTCATCTAATTCTTAACAACGAAAGGCTTCTTTAGAAATCAAATGCTTTTCTTTTCGTTCTCGAATGCTTTAAAATCCTATCGGTCCTGGGCATTTCGGTTGCCTGACTTGTTTTTATTCTATTTATCATTTTTGCCTTTTGAATTAAAAATTGTTATTGAAACAATGCACTAAGCTGTGCGTTTGAGGTTGAAATTTTTATATTTACTTTCAGCAAGGTAATTTGTATTTATTTTGCGATTAATTTATCTAAATGTTTAGAATTTTTTAACTTTTAATAATTAAGTTCTAAATATTTGCCCACTAAAAATTTGAGACTTAAATACAGGTTGATTACAAAAGAACTTCACACTTTTAAAAATTTATTACATCAAAGCTATTCAGAATATAGACACACCACATACGGATTCTTAAAGAAAAACGCTTGAAGTTTATTGTGGCACAGTTAAAGATGTTTAATATGCCCCCCTGTCGTGACACGGCATACATCAATGCGGTAGTCGAATTCGTCCCAAACCCGCATTAACATGTCTCCATCAATCCCACGTATCGCTACAGTAACGCGTTCCTTCAGCTCGTCTAGGTCACGGGGAAGGGGTAGGGTGACGACCTTGTCCTTTACACACCCCCATAAAAAGAAATCACAAGGTGTGAGGTCGGGGCTCTGCGGTGGCCACTTTGCAAGTTCCAGGTTATTGTTTGCTCGACCAATCAAACGCTGTGATTTCCTTTTATGGGGATGTGGAAATGACAAGGTCTTCACCCTACCCCTTCCCCGTGACCTAGACGAGCTGAAAGAACGCATTTCGGTAGCGATACGTGGGATTGATGGAGACATGTTAATGCGGGTTTGGGACGAATTCGACTACAGGCGGTCATATCGAACATCTTTAACTGTGTCACAATAAACTTCAAGAGTTTTTCTTTAAGAATCCGTATGTGGTGTGTCTATATTCTGAATAGCTTTGATGTAATAAATTTCTAAAAGTGTGAAGTTCTTTTGTAATCACCCTGTACTTTATACTTTTCCAAATTTGGGCATCTTGCGTGTTTACACATTACATAGAGGCAGAACCACCATATATTTACGTTAAGATTTTTTTCTGAACGAATATCATTCGCACGAATCTAGCTATCGTTTTATAACGCTGTTGGAGTCTATGATACTTGTTTTTTTATTCTAAATTATAATATTTCAATTGATAAAATTATTCAAAAATTTAGAAACTTATTAAACGTAAATGATAAAATGCAACTCGCTAGAGTCTTCATTGTTTCCACTCATTTACCCAAAAATATGCCATTTTAAGGAAATTTTACTTAGATTGACAAGGAGGATGGACATTAAAGCACTTTTAGCTGTTGCTCTTATTGCCTTCACAATCGTGTATTGAGTTTTACAATTTTTTAAGATTACTCATGATTCCTCATTTTTAATTAAGAATGATTTGAATTTTTATTCAGCTTTCTACCGATGTATTTTAAATTTGCAGATCTTACGTTAAATTAGCTGTTTCATTTAATAAGAAAGTTTTATCATTTTTAGTTGATTTTTTTTTTGAATCTTTAGGTTTGTTTTCTTATTCAATAATCCCATTTTGGGCTTTATCCCTTTGAACCACATGAGACTTTTCTCGTAATTTCGGCATTAATATTTAAGGCACTTTGTGTTTTTTAATTTCCACGTGTTGAATTGCATCCGAACGCAGCTTTAAGGTGAAGTAATGCTAAGTTGATCGTTTCTATTCGTCTTATCTACTCACAAGTTGCATGTATGTTTATGTTCACGATCAATCGTATAACCCTTTGTCTCCTCTCTTGCAGGAAGATACACCAAGTAATTCGATAAAAGTACATTATTCAATGGAGGAACGCATCACCTTTAATGTTTACATAACCCCGTTTAATCCTTTTCTGTTTGCTCAGCAGTTCTTAAGAGCTTTTTCCTGAGCATTAACCAAACTATTACTGTACTTCTCGAAAGGTATTTTTTTTCTGTACGAAAATCATCTATCTACCCCTTTATAACGCTGTTAGAGTCTATGATATTTGGCTTTTTATTATAAATTAAAATACAGTATAATCCGCTTAATATGAAATTGAAGGGACCAAGGATTTCTTTCGCAATATCCGAATTTCATAATATCCGAAGATTGTATGTATTTGGTATAACTTTTATGATATATTAAATTTGACAAGTTTATGTCATAAAAAAACTGCTTTATCTTTCATAATTTTTCCACTGATTGGAATGTTTTCTTGACGAACCTATAGGGAACATGCACATGCTGATAAGGTTGATCGTGGAATATTGAATTTCTTGGCTACATCACCTTTTTTTGACGTTGGGATGTTCGGCAGCTTTTAGAGTTTGTAACTTTAATTCTATCGATAAATCAGTTCGTTTTTTTTTTTGTACAAGATGTTGCCTTAATAAAGAACTAAAACATTTTTTCGGTTGGTATCGGTCTTTTACTGTAGATAAAAGCCACAAGAATTCACTTAATTAACACATTTATTTCACAGCTTATTATAGAACTCTGAAAAGTATAGAACAAGCGAAAAATTAACTGGCCCCCCCCCCCCCCCAAAAAAAAAAAAATCATCGTTTGCCATTACCTGTGTCTCTTTGTATGTGATCATCAACTTCAGGGAGAGAGAGATCCTAAATCTTTGCTGCTGGATGATTGGATTGGAAATTCCAATTCGGGGTGAATGCGGTCAGAAATTGGACCATTCATAAACTATTTACAGTCATCTTCAGATATACAGGATGCGATTCCTGGTATTGAAAATACGCTCTTATAAGCGGAGTTCACATTGTCCACTATATATATTTCTTCGAATTAAGATATTTAGTTGCATTTTCCTTAAAATTTTATTAAAACATATTTCGTATTTATCCGAAATTGATATAAAAAACGTTTCGTATAAAGAGGATGGTGCTACATGTAAAATTCACTGAGGGGAGTTGGGGCAGGAAATTTCGCATTAAGCGTTTACGTGTTTAGTGGATTATGCTGTACTAAATAAAGTAAATACTAATCTGAAATGTAAAAATTAATTATTATTTTATATTTTGTGCTGTATTACGTAATTTTTTTTGGCAGAATCAATAATTTAACTTAAGGAAAAGAAAAATATGAAACTATAAAGACAAACGAGATAAGAAATACCAGACATAGTTTTCAAAGGTTCAGCCTTCAAATGTTCAGTCTTTAACAGCAAAAATTTAATCTCTAAAGATAAAATTTATTAATGGAGAATATCTAGCCTAAAAGGGATGGTAAAGGTCGGCGTAAATGGCATAAACGTACTCAACAATAGATAATTTTACTAAAGAGAAAGAGAAAAACTTAAAGCTAAGATTGAATATATAAAATAAGACATACTCTGGGATTGATTCTTAAGCATTTAATAAGTTATTGGAAACCCTTTTGTAGATTCCAGTGCTCTCGAAGTTGTTTAAATGATCTATTGAATTGATAGACTTATTTAAATTAAAATTGTCTAAACTAATACTTTCACCTTTTCTAAAACGCGTTTAGCGACAGTCGATCTCTTCGACCTGTCATATTTTATATGAGCGAAATGCTGTTTCCATCTTTTAAATGCTTCGAGAACTTTGCCCGAAACAATGTTTATCACAAGAAACTTAGTTTTAGGATTTTCTATAAGTGCTTTTAAAATATTATTACTTTTGAATGTAATCTTTAAATGTAATCCTTAAATGAAATTTAGAGTTTGCTTTACATTTATCAGTGCTAAAAATAGAAGAAAATTTCTCTGTATGTGATTTAACCATCTTCTTCGTATTTTATGAAATGAAGAAAATAAACTCTACGTTTTCTGCAGTTGGTGAAATTATTGTGTTAGATACGTTGTATTTTCAGACCTTATCGGTAAGTGGCAGCAATATCAAATCAGAGTATTGCCGTTTTCCAGAACGAGACAGTCATAAAACCTCAATGTTTTACTAAAAAAGATTAAGGATCATAAATAATAGAGTTTAAAGAGAACGTAATAATTAAATTGAAGAAACTCTTCAAACATATCATAATTATAAAGTAGAAAAGGGAAGAAAAAATTCCGCCACTTGGAACCGAACCAAGGACCGTGCCTTTGACTGGCACCGCTCTTATCGCTATCAACTCGTAGATCTTATACCTATAGAAATGCCTACATTGAAAAATATTTTTACTTAACATAAGTAGGCACTTCAACAAAATTAAAGTATTAAGAAAAGTATATGAGTTGGGAACTTTATATTTTCTGACTAGTTCACGTTTTTTAAGTAATTTCTTACAATACTTATAATTTGGCAGGAGAGAAGGTTGAAACACTTTCGCAGAATGTTTCGGGATTCTTGAAAATGAAGAATTTAAATGCAACTAGAAAAACCTGTTGCAACTGCAGCGAAAGTGAAGCCACTTAAAATGACATTTATTAAACCCACTGATAATTATAATTTAATGTAATGCTTAAGATTTTTCGATGCTCAATTTGAAAGTAAGCAGTTGTGAATTATTATATTTTTTAGAAATGAAATAATTAAAATTCTTGAAATTCAAATAAAAAAAGAAAAAAAAAAAGGGAAATTAAGTTGATGACCGCTATTGCCGCTTCTTGAGAATTTATAGTGCAAGGTGATTTCCAATGAGCCGATGCAACGAGAAAAACGTACAGTGATTTAGATTTCTGTTCTACTAAAAGGAAAAAATAATTTTCCCTCTAAATATTATCTCTAATCTATCTAATAATAACAATAAATTAATAATAAAAATAAAATAAGAATGAAGTGGGCGACGAACTAGATCACCGCGCACGAAACTACAAATATTTACTTCTACAAAATTTATTTAGTGCTACTGGGTTGGGGCATGGATGGTTGTTTGCCCCAGAATGGCATTTACAGAAATACTCATTTGTTTCAGAATTTGTTCAGTTATTAATGACGTTAAAAGAGCGCATGATAACGTTGATGTTGACACGCCTAAAGTTCTAACGAACCAACTAACATGTTTGCTTCGTTATTTACCAGAATTCCTTATTATGAAAAGTATTAGACCTTCAGTAAAGAGAAATCCAGATCACACTTCAAAAATTTTCTTTATCTTTTTTTTTTTTTTTTTTTTTTAATTTCTTATTTTCGAAACAATAACGAGCTCTTAAATAAGGCTTGTCCCATTTTATTTTAAATTTTGCTGCATGAAGTTTTTTATCTGTATATGTAAAAGGAGTATATATGAATGGGAAATATTTAATATTCTAATTTATTTTACATATTCTATTCAGCAATTAAATAGGGAATACAGGGAAAATTCTATGGTCACATACAACTTTGTTTAAAATAAAAGACAAAGGTGTTAATAATCACTCAGCATATATAAAAATTTACAATTTGAACTCATAATTAATAAAATATAAGAAATGATGCAAAAAATATTATTTTTATTTTTAAAAAGTGATTTTAAACTCTTATTATTCATTTTTTATGATCAGATAATTTATTAAAGCTAAGCAAAGATAAAATAAATTCTTGTTCTATCGATAAAATATTTTTTCTCTTCTCTCAATAGAACAAGAAACATAGCACAGTTGAAAAATTAATTATAACAAATTTGAACTAAGAAAGAGATTTTAATATCAAAGCATTTTCTTTAATGTAGATAAAAGGGATAAGCTGTGAACAGGAAACTTTCGAACCTACGATCTAGGAAATAATTAGAGAAGAGTTTATCCGCCCATCTTATCCAGCTTAATCCTCCCCGTGTTCGTAAGGCGCTAATTAATGCTAAGACAAAGTGCATGGGCTGAGGGGGGGGGGGGGGGGTAGACAACATCTACAAAGGCTAATAGCTTGCTTAAATGGTTTAATTAAAATAAGAGTTTTAAATTTTCTTGAGTTGTAATTTATAGAATAAATAAGAAAGGTTATCGTATGAGGTTATCTTTCCCGTAGGCCCACTTGCAACTTTTTCTCGCACTTTACAGTCCATTCTTCATGCAAGTTGTAAAAGGAGAACCGGGTTTCCTCTTACAGAGCGTCTTTTATCGTGTAACTGTTATTAATAAGCAAGGGTTAAACTTATCCAGTAACTCATCTATTCACTTCACAAATAAATTTCATTCATTCTTGCGATTAACACTTAGAACTGGTATTAAAGAGAAGAACGCTGTCTTTATGGGGCGACGTTGTTTATTCCCATTTCGTAATGATTGACTATTGGCCTCGGGAATTTTAAAGAAATACAGACATAAAAGTTGGCCTATGCCTGTTTCTTTTTTTATTTTTTATATTTTGGTGGCCCTGATGAATTTGGTGGCTTGTTATGGCAATCACCTCCGAACGCATTACGGTCTCGACTGGAACAGTTAAAGCCTTATTGGCTTCGCTGTGTGTGGGTATCGAAATAATAAAAGCAGTCATAAAATACCTCATTAAAGTGAAATAAGGCTCCTGTAATAAAGGTTGTAAGGAGGGTCGGGTTATGAGGGAAGGAAATAGACTGGAGGAAGCAACCCATAAGAAAATCAATATTTTGAAGAAAAAAGAAAGAAATATCGCTAAAAAAGAATTTCCGTTCCACTTAATGTTCAAGCGTATTCAAACAGCACACATTTTTCAATTAAGAAAATAAAAAAAGAAAACTGAAATCGTAATTAAAATCAATGGTGATTCAGAATATAGAGTTTCCATTACGTAAATTAATTTACGAATCTGTGATTAGAGTGCATTTAGATTTAAAAAGAACAATTTGTTCTTGCTAGAAAATTAATTGCATTTGATGTCAAACTTTCTTATAACTTTGGAATTCTATACATAATTTAAGTCCATTTAAGGTATTAAAAATCACTAACCTCTTAAAATAATATTTATAAAGAATATCTAAGGGCTGAACCTCTCAAATTCAGTACAATTACACGGAAGTTTAACTTCGAAATGATTTCATCAGAAGTTTTCGTGAACCATCAAAATGGCATATGAAGAAGGTTTAAAGTGAATTTCAATATGCTGCAAGAATTTTTCACTTCAGACAAGGAGAATGGCAATTTGTCGTCTTCACGATCTAATGATCGTCATCAATCATATGGAGTTCAAGTAAAATTATCGAGGTTTCAAACGGACATTGATAAATCTCAAAACATTTCGTAATCGAGTTGAGATTAGCCAATCGAATTCAAGAATCTAACGTGAAGTAACTCTTTAAAAGATGTGCAGTATTTATTGAAGAGTTAAGTACGATGCC
This sequence comes from Rhysida immarginata, assembly GCA_023313115.1. NCBI lineage: Eukaryota > Metazoa > Arthropoda > Chilopoda > Scolopendromorpha > Scolopendridae > Rhysida > Rhysida immarginata. The sequence continues at coordinate 322,250 of JAHWFO010106707.1, forward strand.
TCCGAGGTTCTTATCAATCCTCCACTTTCTGCATCATTTACGCCGCTCACAATTGCTTCGACAAACCTCCGCGTTTGCTTCTTCAATTAATCGCATCGATCAGACATTGTCCAATACTTAATTAACCAAAAGTAAGGGATACATACGAACTGGTAGCCATTCAAGTGAAAACGACCCTTTGGCTGAACCAGTTTCCTTCCCATTGATTAGCTACAGTCTTGAAGAGGAGAGATTTGAATAGCATAGATTAGTTCCGGCTCCTTTACTGGGTTCATACAGCAAGAGCGACAATTCGTTTACATTACAGGGAATGAACGATTCTTTTTTCGTCAGAAGATTAAAGTAGAGAAATCTAATATGATCTTGTATATTTTTCCTTTACAAATGGATTATTTATTATAAAAATAGCCCTCACATGCAAGTACAAAGAGCATTTTGCCCCCTTTCTATCCACAAAATAAAGAGAATTATCAATGAAGCTTCCTGACGAAAAAATAAGACGGAAATGGAAAATTTTTTAATAGACGTCATACGTTTCGAGAAAAATGACTTTGAAATGCGATGACGTCATCTGGAAGTACGGTTGTGAAACCTCTCAGCAATGCAAATATTTCATATCAAATTTCAACCACAGGCGTATTTTAAACACGGCCAAACAACGTATTGGTTACACATCTTCGGTTCTTTGAACGGGAAAAAGTACTGTATTGTACGTATTTACAGTACCTGTTCAAATTGTCTACCATCTACCATTTGATCAAGATTACCCTTGCTCGTGATCTCATAGGTTAGACATCTTGATCACTTTATCACCCATTCTATTCGACTATCACGACCATCTATAAGACGTGCATTTCATTATAAATTTATTTCTTACGCTTGGTAGGGGAGTTGTTGACCCACTACATTATTTTAATTGGACCATTTATGAGGGACAGTCAAAGAGTTCCCGGAATTCTTCAAGACGGCGAACGAGCGATAAGATAGCGATCCCGCGTTTGTGGGAGGGAGGACAGCATCTCTGCTTGCAAGCGCAATAAGGCTTGCCGTTTCGTTACTGTTCCGTTTGAAGTAGACGTTGGTCGTTCGTCGTAATGTCGCAATTAGAAGTGATCGAAGAATGACCATCGCGGAGTTGGAGCAAGAAGTTGGTATCTCTCACGGATCCATTCATACCATTTTGTCCGATGATTTTAAGATGAGACGCGTCAGTGGGAAATTTGTTCCGAGGGAGCTGACCAGTGATTAGGAGGAATTGCTGGGGATCTGTTCGACAAAAGCACGCAGGAACCGACGATTCACAAACAACTTGTCACTGATGATGAGCGATAGATGTTCGCCTATGACCGGGATTGGACACGTTTCGCAACCATGAAGGACATTAAGTTGAATACGACAGCCGAGCTCCGAAAGATGCCACAAGAAAGGTTCCACCGATTCTTCCAAGAAAGGCAGATTCGATGGAGCAAGTGTGTGTGTGCTCGCAAAGGTGCTACTTTGAAGGAGATTAGGTAAGCGTTCCATATGTCCTAATATTACATGTGTTGGACTTTTGCCCCTCCCACACATTTTTTCCAGCGTTCGGGGAGCATCTGGATAACGGTTCTGTAGAAATCTTCAGGCTGATGTCGAAATCACGTCAGGACTGCCTTTTTCACTTCCTCATTGGAGCCGAATCTCTGCCCTCCTAAGAACTCTTTCAATGGTCTAAAAAGGCGGTAGTCGCAAGGGGATAGATCCGGGCTGTATGGAGAATGTGGTAAGATGTCCCATTTGAGTTCCGTCAGTATCCATAGTCAGTTTGGGTTGTGTGGGCTGGCATTGTCTTACAGAAACAAACACCACTAGTAAGGAGTCCTCGTAGCTTTTTCCTTAGTGCCGACTTCATAGACGTCCTCAAAATGTCACAATAGTAGGGTGCATTAATGGATAGACTTTCTTCCAGAAAATCGACATGAATGATACCCAAAATACAATCGTATCACTTTCGTTGCCGACGGTGTCATCTTGAGTTTCTTTGGAATGTGGTGAGGCTGTGTGTCGCCAGTTCATGCTCGCACGCTTGCTTTCAGGAGTATGGTGATGAATGCATGTCTCGTCGGTGGTCACAACACGCCTTAGGAAGCTGTCACCTTCCCTATCATATCATTTCCACCCGGGTGGTTTTGTGGTCCTTGGAGAGTTGCTCAGGGATCCATCTGGTACAGATCTTGTTGAATTTCTGCTTTTCGTGGATGATGGTTTCCACACAGCCAATGCTGATGTTCAGTATTGAAGTATTCAGTTCTCGGACATGGATCCGCCTGTTGTCCCTTATCACCTCATTTGTTCGTGCGATGATGCCATCATTGACAGCAGTTACTGGCCTTGCCTTATTAGCTTCATTGCCGCTGGATTTTCGCCCTCCTTCAAACTTTTGGCACCAAGCAAAGACGGATGATCGACACAAACATGACTCGGTGAATTGTCTTTGAAGTCTCTAATGAATTTCAGATGCTTTCACACCTACATTGTGGAGATACTTGATGATTATTTGTTGTTATACTTTGGTCGACATTTCGCTGTCCGCCATTTTTTTTAAAAACAATCGGTTTTCATGGCAACCAGATGAGTGGTGCAGCATTTGCACGAGAGACGCGATAGTTGCCATGAAAGTTTAGATTTTTACAACAATGAAATTTACAAAAAATAAAGTCCAAGTCAAATTTGAACGCCCCTCGTTATATAAGCTCTATTTATACAACAGGAATAAAAAAATTAAGTGTTCCTACTAAGGCCATCAGCATTAGCCATCGTTATTGCCTTCCGGCTCTGGGAAGAGATTGAGAGATCAAATTTTCTTTGAAACCATTCGAACCAGAGAAAACGGCATTGATGATATGATAAGGCATGGGAGTTCATACTAGTTTCTTACAGTGGACGTACTATCCTGACGAAACGTAGGTAGCATGCACCTTGTCCACTTTTATGTTATCGTGTGATTGTCATCGATGAAACGACTGATATCTCACTGAATCAGTTTATTTCGAAACCCATTATAACATATGGTATCTGGAAAATATTTAATTTATCAACGGATCTGGTTTGCAGTCCAAACGCCTGGTTATGAATAAAATCCACTGAAATTTCTGGAAGTCTTATGAACCGAAGAGTTCTCCTAAATATTGTGGCGGATCAAGTGGATCATAGATTGTTATATTTCTATCCAAAAGGAGATGAACGTTCCATAAAGGACAGTTGCGCTTTCCATTATGCAAAATTTTTTCAGGTTCCAAAGGGGATCAAAGGAATTTACAGCACCCTCATTTATTCCTTTCAGAATCTGGACAATTGTACAAGAAGTATGGTCATGAAATACCACTTAAAAGTAATTCAAAGAGTCATCCGTGTTTTTCAAATCTGAGCGATATAAAGGCACGTTTCCTGACTACATCGTGATCTTTAATATAGATCCATTAAAACACCTTGTGGAAATCATGCCAATGTGTGCTGTAATTGGGTATAAAGCCACCACGGTATTAATAAAAGTTTCAAAAGATTTTTCTTCTTCTTCTTTCCATTTGGATGTTTGACATCGCAATCATTGTTTGTATGAGAAAACCGAAAATTATTCATATTTCAACGAGTGTTGAATTTTCCTTCAAACACAAAGCCAACAAAGAGTTTCAGAATTACTTAACATTCAAGAAACCTTTAAAATTGCGTCGATAACTCCATGAAACCTTTTCATTTGAGTGTTTCCGAAAACCGCACTACATCTTTCAAGAAGGAGTTCGTAACTTTGCTTAGAAATCAATGACCTAGACAATTAGCATCGTTCTTTATTCTTTATCAAACGCAATACACTAGTCATGTTACTTACGTCGAAAGGACATTCTACACTCCTTTGTGGTGTTGCTGAAGGTGCTTCATTCCTGACACGTTATTGAGGCACATTTTGTATCAAATTAAACCAAAACGAGAATGACAGGAAGGTAAAAGGTAAGGAGAAGCTCGGAGTGTTCTTTTGCAGAGGGATGGTTATAGTTCTAAGGTTCCAGCACATGAAAGGCAGCACGTACAAAGAAAGGCTTTCGAGAAGAAGGGTGGAAGGGTGCGCTTTTCTGATAGAAAGCAAGAGCGCCTGCGCCATGGATGCGACCAAAGCAGACAATGGCAGACGTTGTTGTAGGACGGGAGCCGAGGCTACAGATAAAAATGTCGAGAGGAAGAGAGAGATGGAAAGAGAAGTTGAGCACCACTATGAATGAATAAAATGAATGAATCAATGAACAACACAGGCACATCATTACTGCAAAAACTGTTTTGGTTGAAGTACAGATGAATAAAAAAAATTGTGAAGAACTTGACAAAATTCATTACCGTTCCAGAGAAAGAGAGAGAGAGAGAGATGAAAAGAATGAAGATGAAGAAAACGACGAGGACGAAGAAGAGGAAGAAGAAGAGGGAGAAAAATGATTATCTCTCCATCCCTTGTCATCATGAGGAAATTGATTTTCGTAAAAGAGAGAAAGGAAAGCAGCAAATGCAGGGGATAATGAATAAGTTCTTAAGGCCTGTCAAAACTGTATTCACCTCCTTCCCCTCTCTTATAAGGAGACAATTAACGGAGAAATTATGGGTTCGATGCTTTTACACCAATGTCAGCCATATGGAATGGAGAAAGGCGAGAAATATAATGGCTGTGGCAGACAAAAGCGGACGTTGTGTTCATCTCAAAGAGCGCGTATTAAATAGTAGATAAAGATCGTATTTAAAACAGACTTCCATTGTTTATTTTTAGTAAAGTTACATATGAGGGAGGGAATCGATCTGTTACTTTCACTCTTAATTTCGTAATATAGCTTAGCCCGAAAAGTCGCTACGCTTTAGATTGTGAAGTGTACGGATGCGGGCCAATTCAGCCTTCGCCCTACTACCCACCCCATCAAGTTCTAAGCACCAATCAATTGGGGGCAAAGCCACTGCTAAGGCTTCCAAATTGAAAGCCATTGAACAAAATCTCATTAAAGCGTTAATTTTAAAGAGGAGAGAAGGAAGTCGCCAAAGTTACGTTTACGAGTAATTATGGCAGCATTACCGTTTTATTTTCCTCAGGTGTATCGGTTTATGAGAAATCGATTGAAATGTCTACAAATCTGAATTTATTGATTTTAGTCTGAAATAGATCCAATTGTTTTTTTTAACAATGCATGAATTATTAAAGGTAATTTCAAGCCAACCATATGATATTGAGGAGAGGATTTTATTTTATTGGTGAATTTGTAAAAGAATGTTAACACACATCAAATGACATAAATTTTTATTCATGCTTTACATGTGCCTATAAATTTTAATAATTCTATAATCGTATTAGGACAGCGTTTTAATTATGTAAAATAAATGATTCGGTATAATTTTGGTATTGCACGGTTTGTGTATTGCAATGGTTGATTATCCGCCTAATCGAATGGTTGATACTCTTCTAATTTTACGAATATGTCTTTGAAATTATTGGATTAAAGAGGATTGTTAGGGATCTATGGTAACAAATAGCATATTTAAGTGTGGCGTGCACGTTCATTTCACATGGAGTATTGTTGGGCAGATATTAAAATAGTTGGTATTCGAACAGCAAGCTAAAAACAGTGAGCTATGCTATCAAAAATTGACAGGGAGGACTACTAAGAGCCCTTTCCAAAGGCAAATTCAGCTATTCCGAAATGATGAAAGCATGTAAGAAGCAAGGCTTCGTAGTTCCAAGAAATGGATATCAAGTGTACTAAGGGCCAGTTTTACCAGCCTCGGATAAATCCTCAGATAGCTATCGAAGGTTTAAATCCGCTATACCGCTTCAGTTGTGTTCTACCAACATTTTTTATTCCTCGGATAACTTTATCTAAGGTATAGAGCACAAGCAATGTATTTGGTCAGTTTGATATGTAGTGCTTCCATCTATCGTGAAAAAACAGAAGTATTCATTCCAGTCAATGTATAGCCTACAATTAGAGCTCTAGATTAGGAACTTTACCTAATCTAGAGCTTTACCTACAATGGCTGCGTTCGGAAACAACCACCAGTGAATTCATGGCGTTCGGGATTCTACCGAGAATTCACTTTTTCCTCGTTTTCTTTCAACTTTTCTCTCTCGCCAAAAACTAGTGGAAAAAGTGAAAACGATGTACGATGCTGACGACCAATCAAGTTTAGAGTAAAACTAAAACCAGATTGAGTTGCATATGACAGCGATAGTATACTGCAAATTGTGTAAAAAGGTTTATAAAATGCCTGACAAAGTGAATTATTAACTTATATACTTTATTTAGATAAAAGAAATTAATATAGGCTTTTTTATGAACAAGATACGCTCATAATTTATCTTCATTTTGCAAAATTAATTTTTTTTCCATTTTAGTTTCGCACGATTAGTGTTTCATTATTTCACCTTTTTTGTTTCATTTTATTTTATTTCTCATTATTAATTTGAAACGAATTTCAATGAAAGAATTTTCTTTGCACTCCAAAACATAGCAGAGTATTTTCTTCTTCCTCTTCCTCACTGTGAGTGTCCCACATTTGCTCATTTAACTGACAATTCATATGATTTTGAGAAAATAATATTCCAAAAGAAACTATCAGCAAACTCGCATTCTCCATATTGGATTACTGGTCGAATCACCGAGAATTCACTGAGGCGTTCGAGACGTACGTGAATTCTCGAATTTTCTCGTGTTTCTCGGAGAATTTTCTGATTCTCGAGAAATTCACCAGTGGCTGTTCTCCGAACGCACCCAATGATAAGAGAAATCCCTCTACCGTGGAAAAAAAACAAGTTTTCCAGTCAGTGTTGATGTTAAAATGCGGCACGGCAGAAAAAACAAACGCGGAAAAGAAATTCAGTTGGAGAACTCAGACCTCAGAGACGCAAAACTTCCGTTTCGTTTCTTCTTTTGGGGGCTATGTTGTCGATCATTGAAAATGAAATACAGACAGGTAATCTAGATCTAATCTGCTGTTCACTTGCACCCTAAAACTTATTCCTACCGTCGTAGTTTGAAATGGTATTTATATAACACGAAATACTATGGTGTTGAAGGCATTTTCAAATCGAAGCGGACCGGAAGTACCGCCATTAACGCTCGTAAATTTGAGCGAAACGAGGAATAAGTGGCTATCCGACCTCTAGAGGACCATATAACTTTATCAGGATATCTTTGGTTTATTCTGAGGATGGTATAACACAGTTTTGACTTATCCGAGCTTTATTCCAATACTTATTCAATCTGAGGATTTATCCGAGGTTGGTAGAACCGGCCCTAGGTAACATTGGCAAAATCAGAAACGGCGCCATTCCTGAGGCAAAACGCAGGCCAACCCGAGACGTATTCCCAACGCTAGCCGTATTCCTGATGCCGTTCGGAAAGTTCGGGCTCTCTTAACCAAATGTAATCCACCAACTCAGACGGTAGGTACATTTGTGTCCATGGTTTATACAATCACCAACCGTGATTTACAACTGGAGAAGCGACGAAACAGCCAAGTTCGTAAGTTGTTGCCGCGCTATGTTCAAGAGAGACGGACCAGCTGCTGTAAACTGAATGATACCTGACGGACGAAAAGTGTAAATACGTACTCTGGTTGATTCATATTAAACATCAAATAGGCTTAGTCACAGAAAATGATGCGTATTAAACATAAGCGTATTAAGCGATTGCAACAAGAGCCGAGCCATTTTTTACCGCCCAAGGGGTTCTAAGGACTTCAGAAAATGATACCGTGAAGCAAGATTTTAGTACAACGGCAAGTTAACTTTACACAGGGTTCAGTCAAAGGCCAAAGACAACGCCATGTACTATCAGACTAACGTTCTAACCCCCATATTTACCCATGACATCCCCGGTTTGTACGGTACAGAGGTAAACAACCTCCCCTCTGACCCCCAACCCCTCTCTACACTCATGACCTGGCCCTCTGTGACTTCTACCTCTTCCCTAAAATGAAAGGGCGACGTTTTGACTCCATTGAAGATATCAAAGTAGAATCGCAACTTGTTTTTGAACACCTACAAGAGTGCCCCAGGTTAGGATAGGTTAGGTTAGGTTAGCTTACACCAAGACTAAACGTCGAGTCACACGGCCGTGTTAACTCGCATGTTCCTGGAACGCATGCAAGAAGATCCCGTCAAGTCACCGGACGCATCATCTATGAGTTTTAGTGGCTTAGGCCTACTTAAACGGGCCCTCGAAAAGAGACGACCGCGAACAGCGGAGGGTCTTTGGAAAGCATGTCAACAGGAGTGGTTACGAATTGATTTTGGTGTTCTGTGTTCCAACCTCCTGAGTATAAAAGTGCGATGCATGGCTACCAGATTGAACGCACTCGATGGTGGCGAAAACGCGTTTTCCGCCTTTTCCAGCCCTCTGTAATTTGTTACCATAGATTTCTAACAAACTTCTATATTGCAAATGAAATGATTGACTTGATATACGAGGGTTGGTCAATAAGTAATGCCTCCAAGGCTGTAACATTTTTATTTGTTAACCGATTTTCAAAATTCTTTTCAAAATTATATTTGTCCTCTATGTAATGCACTATTCACTTTACGATATAGTCCCCATCCCTTTCCACGCATTGCACCAACGCGTGACTAGTCGGGTAAACCCGTCGGGGAATTGTCGACATTAGGATTGAATGGTAGGTTTGGGCCCTCTTCTGCAGAACGATGACTCCCGCCCGCATACGTTCGCCATATACAAAAGGCGTGGCAGCGTGTACAGTTCTAAGATGAAAGACTTTGTACCTTACGATTTTCACCACTTCCCAATGAAGAAAGAGCACCTTAATGGACATGAGTTCCGTTCTGACGACGAGGTTGAAAGATGCCATGCAATCCTCGTGTCGAGAACAACCCCGGAATTCCTCTCCGACGGGTTCACCTGACTAGTCACGCGTTGGCACAAGGCGTGGAAAGGAATGGGGACTATGTAAAAAAGTGAATAGTGCATTACATAGAGGACAAATATAAGTATCAAGTACAATTAGAATTTTGAAAATCGGATAAAAAATAAAGTTACAGCCATGGAGGCATTATTTTTCGATGAATCCTCGTATTATAGGAAAAGCAAAAAGGGAAAGAAAGCTACTTGCCTGTTTATAAAAATTAATCTGCAAAAGAAGCAACATTATTGACAGCGAATGACAGATTGTTATTCCACATTTGAAAATTCAGTACCTCTGAGTGTGATCAAGCGTTCCACTGTCTGCACTGTCAAAAATACTAATGCAGTGCTTCTCAACCTGTGCTCTGCAGGCGCTCCAGAAAAATAAAATAAATATAAAATAAATAATAAATAATAAAATAATAATAATAACCTTATATAATAATAATTAATAAAATAAATAAAAATTATTTCGGCCTGGCACGCGCACTCTGTGCAAATGATTTGGCCCTTCCTGGAACTGAATTTCTTCTCTTAGGGGCTCCGCTATAAAAATTAAATTTAAAAAGATTTGGCTCCGCCAATCAAAAAAACTGAGATCCACTGACTAATGCACCATTTTTTCGACTAAAACTTGTTCAAGTGCCAGATAAGATGAGAATCCACTGGCGAAATATAATGAGAATAAGGAGGATATGGCACAGTTTTGTAGTCCGATTGATGGAATATGGGTTACGAAACTGTGCGACGTTGCTGCATAATAATAATTTAGTGTGCGGTCGTACGTTATTTTGAAGCGACCCCATGTTCTGCTGAAAATTGTTGACTTCTTAATACACAGTTTTTTGTGCCGCATATTTGCACAGCATCAATCTACGCTATTATTGGAAAGAAAGAATAAGTTATTGCAAGGTGGAAGAGTTCACTTTATCGCGCTCAATAGGCAGGGACGTCATTGAGGCAGTATACTATATCGAATACATGTGCCTACTCATGTTTTTGTATAGGACTTCCTCATATTTGATAATTCTTCAAAAATTACCAAAGTTCTCTTGCGCATTCTCATCTGTTTTTCTTTTCTAGAGTAAATCGCCTCCGCGTTGTCTCATTAGCATATCTACCAAGTATCAATGTCATACGTTTCTTAATTTCGCACTGGACTCCCATGAGTAATGTCACTTTAATTTTAACCATCCGTCCAGTATATCTCTAGAGAAAGCCATTCCCACGTGGTTGAGAGGGAAACAAAGATCAAAGGTAGCTCTTTGGTCGAAGAACACATTCTTCGCTATTAGTTTCGTAAATGGAGGAAATACCGACACTAGTCGTCAGGTGTTTATATCGTTAGGATTTATCCTATTTAAAAACTGGTTTGCGGTTTTTCAGGTATACTGACAATGAATTTACATAATTTTGAATTTTACTTGAAACCGTCAGAATGAGTTATTTGATCAAATTAGCTGCACTTTTTTTCGGGATAATTCAGGGTGTTCAATTTCGTTGAAGTAATGACTTTTTAATAGTATAAAGACATGGAATGGTGGATTTATTGAGTTTGAAGTTGAAATTTTCCTGGGATTATTTTAGTCCTTAGAATGAAAACGACATGGGATTACTGTCTATTATTATCATTGTTTGGGGAAGCCAAACTCGGATCAAGTCCGGAAGCCAATCCCAGAGGCGGACCCAAAAGAGGGCCAAGCCCAAGGGACTCAAATGCGAGGGAGGGAAAGTTATGCACTCGTGGGAGTATTGATGTTTGGGTGTAGGAATTTCCTTACTATGTGACAGGTGTTTAGAATTGTGGCTTTCTGTAAGGTTTTGTATAGGTGTGGGTTTAAATTTAGTGTTGACAGGCTTTTGTGTAGCGAGTGTGGAATAACCCCAGTGGCAGAAACAACGATAGGAACAATGTGTACTCTGTTAACTCCCCAAAGGCGTTTTATATATTTAGTGATTTTGTCAGTGTATGTCTTTTGTAAATTGTGTGTGTTGGGGATGGAGATATCAATTATGTAAGTCACTTTGTTTTGCTTATCTACTAGTGTAATGTCTGGTCTGTTATGAGGGATAGTTTTGTCAGTGATTATAGCTCTGTCAAAATATAGTTTATGTGTGGTGTTCTCTAAGACAGTGTCGGGGATATATTTATAGTAAGGAGTGTGAATGTCCCTTAGCTTGTGTATCTTAGCTAGATATTGATGTATGATGTTGGCTACCTGGTTATGTCTGTGTAAATAATCTGTCTGCGTGAGTATTTTGCAACTGGATATGACGTGTTGGATGGTTTCCTCTGCGATATGGCATGTCCTGCAAGACCCGTCAGTCGATTCTTTGATAATATGTTTTCTGTAGCTTTTAGTGTTAATAACCTGGTCTTGTATGGCAATCATGGTTCCTTCCGTTTCCCCAAAGAGACTCCCTTCACTCAACCAAAAGTTCGACGCTTTTTTGTCGACGTGTGGCTGGTTGAGGTCAGAAGGATGTCTACCGTGGAGTTGCTTTCCGAGCCATGATTGAAGTTTAGTGCATGTTGTAGGAATGTTATGGGTGTTCTGCACGCTGTTCAGATTCAGAGGTGTGTATTTTGTATCAGCCATGCAGACTGCTTTGTGTAATGGTGATGTGTGTTGTTTAGAGTAAAAGAATTCTCTGAGTGACTGAGTCTGTTTCTGGTGTAGATCTGTTATGTCAATAAGACCTCTGCCTCCCTCTGAACGAGGCAGGGTGAGTCTTTCAATAGCTGTGTGTGGATGGTGCTTTCTGTGTTTTGTAAGCAGTTTACGTACGTTGTTTCCTTTCAAGTCCCTCAAGATCTGCGTGTGTCCACTGTATGACTATTATTATTATTATTATTATTATTATTATTATTATTATTATTTTCTTGGTTTTATTTCCGGATATTGGACTACCGTGTTTTTATTGACATGGTTCCATTTTAAATGCGAGCTATCTTTTTAAACCTGTTAGACGTCATTTTTAAATTGTATTCGATTTTCAGAGAGTTCTGTTAACGAGAAATATATCCAAAATTTCCATTGGACTAGTATCACTTAGTGTAGATTTACTCTTTTGATACCATAAATAGAGGAGATTAGAGTTCCATTATATTTTGTTAGATCTATTAAGATTCTTTTTAATACTTTTCCTGGTTTCTCCATTCCCGGCGAGATGGTGATGTTATTCAAAATGGAAATCTTGGTTTCGATGTCTTGTCACGGCTACCCAAATCTGAAATGTCAAGTCCGTTTCATAAGTTTCAAAAATCATATCTTTTTAGTAGGAGGGTTGATAGAAGTTAATATATTCGTTAATTAAAGTTGTAGTTGACATGATAACAGATAGTGAAATGACTATGAAAGTTTGAAATGACTGAGGAAAGAAAAATATGATGAATAGTGGCATTGTTCGTGGAGTATCACGTTGGTTTATCAAAGTTCTGAATCAGATTAAGCGCTTTGGTCATGACGTTAAGGCTCATAAGTCCGTGGTTTCATAAATGACAGAGCAATTATAATCCTCGAAGATAATATTTTGATCTCCGTCATCCGTCAACACAGAAATTTTATTGGTACATTGAAGGAGGGGGTGATAAAGTGATGCACAGTGATAATTTCTACTCCGTTCTTGCTAACAGGGTTTCAAACAGTAGTGGGGATAAGATTGGAGATAAATAAAAATACACTACCTCGTCTTAATATCAGATTTGTGCGAAATCTAATCTATTAATGTAATCAAATTATTACAGCATTGGTTTTAAGCCACTTTCAATAAAGTTCACAGATATGAATTTGTTTGTCTAGTAAGATTAATTGGAGATCGGTTAATTTTTTTAAAAAAGAGAGAGCTACCGTAAGGTATAGAATATTCAATTTTTTCTCAGAAGATTTCCTAATCCTTCGAAGTTTCTGAGTTTTCAGAATATCATGCATTCTGGTAATCATGTGGCCATGACACATTTTGGATACATTTCTCGTTGCTGTCGAAATTGACACGCGGAAACAACACGAACGGTGAAAGTTTGCCGTTTGGTTTTCCAGAAGTCGCATTCGAAAACAGGTATATCATGTTCTTTTAATAAGTAAACTAATGTTGAAACCGAGACATTGTCATAAATATTTCCCAACCTTAATCGAAATGTGTTTTGGATGTATACGGAAATGCTTCAATCGTCTAAACCCAATGTTGGGTAGTGTTCGATGAATTTTTCTAGTGGTTTGTAGCCTTTTATTTTCTTCTAGAGTTTTTCGTATGTTATGGGAATTTACAAGTTGTTTTGTACAAAAGTTGTTTGTGTTCATCTTTTTATGACAAAAGGTTTATGTAAATATTTTCAGTAACGCGCTTATTCATTTAATTCATTATATTCGTCTCATGCAAAGTAGTGGAACTAAAATTACTGATATTATCATCCAGGCTAGATTATTTGGTAAATTTCAGTTTTTTTCTTGGGATTTTAAATTCGATGCAAATATCTCGAGATATTCGCATGTACACAATGCACAATTTATTTTCATCTTTTGTCGCAAATGAATTTTGATATGTTTTAAGCCTTATTTACTAAATGTGATGATATACTTTTCTGCCTGATTTATTTCCTACTAAATTCTTGCAATTTCTGCGTTGGCAGAGATTCTTTCCTTTCAAAGATTGGTGTCAGTGATGATTTTAATAAACTTCAGGCCTAAAATGATTGTCCTAGCTACAATAAAATCCCGTTATACTTAAGTGGAAGTACAAAGATAGGGCAGACATCAGGCTCGCACGCCGGGAATTCCACTTTGACTGCTTAACAGTATTTAGGACACTTGGAGACAGCTTTGCTATACCGGTATCCGTGGTGGTCCACCTGGTAGAGGCGAGGAGCTAAATACTCCTGGTCCACGTTTCGAATTTTGTTCGCGGAATTTTTCCTTTCCTTTTTCATCTTTAATTAATTATCTTATCTTGAAGCATACTTTCCGTTTCATACAATCTCTTAATAAATGGAAAATAGTTGGAAGTCATATAAATCAAGTGTGTGCTATCACCTGTTTAAGAATGAGTTGGGTGGTTGATAGAACTTGATCTTCAGGAGGAGATATGTCCTCGAAAAGTGATTCATTGTTGGTGCTCATCTAGCTACCAAGTAAGCAGCTGACTGGATTCTCGAAAGGTGCGTATCCAGGACCTTCAACCGTTGTAAAAATAATCCACAGTCTTTTTCTAAAGGGGTAACTGGTTCAATGGGAATTAATCATGCGTGAGACTATTGAAAACGACTTGAACGTGGCAACAAAGCATCCAAGTACATTCAAGAACTGAAAAATGACTTTAATCAAGGCTGCACCCGATCCATATCTGGCAGAACCATGCGCAGGCAATTGAAGCGGATCCAAATCGTCAGAGGCATGTCTATATGAAAACTCTTGATTTCAACGAAGAACAGAAAATTTCGTCTATAATGGCATCTGGAACATAATGAGTTATGTTATCGGTCTGAGGAATCACATTGCTTTGTACTGTTGGTAGATAGACGGTTTGGGAGCCCCATTTAGAATGAATCCAGCGTGTTTTATCAAGGTTTACGAGGTCTGTTCAAAAAATACGTAGACTGACGTCATAAAACAAAATATACTTTATTCAGAAGTTACACATCTGGGTCCCCTTCAAAGTACTCTCCTCCCCGACGCACACACTTATCCCAACGGTGTTTCCACTTTTGGAAACAGTCCTGGAACGCTTCTTTTGTGATGTCCTTCAGCGCCTTCGTCGCATTTGCCTTTATGTCGGGAATCGTCTCAAATCTCCTTCCTTTCAAAGGTCTTTTGAGTTTGGGAAACGAGAAGAAGTCACAAGGAGCGAGGTCAGGTGAGTAGGGTGGGTGAGGAAGAACAGTGATCGAGTGTTTGGCCAAAAACTCTCGAGTTCTGAGGGCTGAATGGGCTGGAGCGTTGTCGTGTGTGAAACAACCAGTCACCTCTCGTCCACATTTCTGGCCTTTTCCACTCGTCCAGTGGCAGTTTTTCCGAGTTTAACACAAAATTTCACAGCAACTCTTTGCTCGTTCAAGTCACTCATTCTAAAAATCCGCCAAACGAAAAAAAACACACTTCACAAACAACCGCGTAGCTAATCAACCAATACTGATATTTGCAATCAAAAAACTGCCTTGTAATCAGCGGATCTGTCAGAAGATGGCGACACCAAGCGATTTTGATTGGGACCAACAGGGCCCGCGCAATTCAAACAGTCTACGTATTTTTTGAACAGACCTCGTATGTGATGGTGTAATGGTATGGAGCTTCTTTTGCTGGTAAGAAACGGGAGCCTGATATTCATGGAGGGGCTGCGTGTTCCACGGAGAATCTGAACATTCTTTTCTACCAAGTCCATCCTGCAATGCTCTATATTTACCCTGTACGTGACGGCTTCTTCATCATGTACGGTTGGTTCAACAATGGTTTGGCGAAGACGAAGATGATTTCCGCCATTAATCCTGGCCTCCCCAGAACCAGATTTCAACCCACAGAGAATGTTTGGGACGGTAACAGGATAATTGCATCCCGAACATTTGCGTCCCAAAAGATTTGCAATCCGGACATTTGCTTCCCAGGAGATTTGCGTCTCGGGCATTTGCTTCCTATTATATGTATATGTAAAATTAATAAATTTTTAATGGTGTGTCCAAGTGTTTTCAAATAATTTGGGAGACTTAAAATGTATGCTTGTTGTGAACACCTCCTCGTAAGAAATTTAGTTTTCAGGATTTTTACAGGCAATTAATTGTTGAATGCTCTTAGTGATATTTTTATTTCTTAATTGGACAATAATCCCTCTTTGGTAGTCGGGTTTCTTTTTTTCCCTCTTCAACGTATCAATTAATTCCAAATAGAGGGCTGTTGACAAATTATTGAGTTTTGAATGGTATTATGCCACCCTTTTAAACTGTTTGTTAGCTCTTGGCAAATCGTTTATTGTCGTTCATAACATTTCAAGATAACTGCTCAAAACACTTGTAGAATCCCCTACAGAGGGCGTATATAATACTTTTTAGCAATTTCATCTTCTGCAACATGAAACCTAATATCTCTCTCATAGGAAATGGTTGAAGCCAACACATTTTACTGCCAGATGTTCTGAGAAATTTGCATAGCAATATAACCCCCCGGAAAACAAAGTGGTTACATGCCAGTACACTCTTTGCTTGGAGATAACGGTCGAACATTAGAAGGTGCAGATATTCCTGGAACGTTGTTGTTAGTGCTCTGACATGCCACGAAGGCATCTTGAAACTGCGAGAGCGGTAACATTGCTCCAAACGGGTCAATCATTTCGGACTGTGGCAAATGCCCTCAATGTGTCCTCTTCCGTCATTTTCCGACTGTGGACACGATTCCAGGCGACTGGCCAGTACACACGAAGAGCTGGCTAAGGTCGCCGACACTCAACAACCGCCAATCAAGATCGTTATGTGCGGACTTGTGCCCTGCGCCGAAGAACCTCAACGGCCAGAGACCTGAGAAATGACCTTCAGATGTCAACTGGGGTAGCTCAAACAACCGGAACAGATTATGTAAAGTTGGCTTGAGTGCCTAGGCTAACCCTCCAGCACATACAGGCGCGACTAGAGTTTGCACATCAACATGTCACCTGGCAGCTTCGCCACTGGCATCCTATTCTCTTCACAGATGAGTCAAGATTCCGCCTGACCCGCTGTGATGGCCGTCTACGTGTCTGGAGACGATGTGGTGAGCGAAACACCGACGCAACTGTTTGTGAGACTGACCGAATGGGATGTTGTTCCATTATGGTTTGGGCTGGCATCTCAATAGACCATCGAACGGATATTGTGGTCGTCCGAGGTCGAATGACCATAGTTTACATTCGTGACATTCTGGAAGAACATGTGATTGTTGCTGCACATGGCATGGGGCCTGGATTCCTTCTGATGCAGGATAATGCTCGTCCACACACACTGCAGCTGTCACTCAAGACTTCCTATGGATGCATGG
The DNA here is from genome assembly GCA_023313115.1 of Rhysida immarginata. NCBI lineage: Eukaryota > Metazoa > Arthropoda > Chilopoda > Scolopendromorpha > Scolopendridae > Rhysida > Rhysida immarginata. Next base: position 339,162 of record JAHWFO010106707.1, read on the forward strand.
CATTCAGACCATGAGGTGGCCTGCAATGAGACCAGACCTAAATCCCCTTGAACATCTTTGGGACATGCTTGACAGGCGAATTCGACACCACCCTTCAGCTCCAGAAACACTGCAACAGCTCATCCAGGCACTTACTGAGGAATGGGACCGGCTTCCCCAAGATCACATCCGTCGACTGATACGGAGCATACACATTACTGAGTGGTGCAAAAACTGATCCCTGGAAGAAACAGGGCATTCTCCTCACAACGTCCAAAGGACATTTCACTTTGTTTTAGGCAGGGGTCCTGCAGTTTCCTGTTTTTTCTTTATGTTTCTTCACCAGTTGTTTCAATAATGCATTCTATTGTTAAATAAACCGTCTTTTAATGATCACATACAGCGATTTTGTCCATATTATTCACAGTTGCTTCTGCACGCTGCTTAATAGAAGTGTTCCTTTAAATGTTTTGAGCAGTGTACAATGGGAAAGTTTGGCGACTTTCTATGTTTATTTTTATAATAACTTTAACTTAAAAATTAATACATTTTTATCATATGTTAAAATAGTTCAAATAACTTAGTTTATTAAAAAATATATTATTCGCTAAAATTTACCAAATACTTCAACAGTTACTTTTCCAAGTATGAATGAATAAATAATTTTGACTAAATAATTTTAATTTATTTATATATAAATAAATAATATTTATGCACAAATAGCTGATGAATCGTCCATACGTTGTCAAAGTTCTCATTTATTAATTAATTGGATGCTATTCTAGTTCTGGCAGTCCTTTTTTAAAAATACATTTGATAAAAATATTTTTAAGCAAGTGGACGCAGAAAATACTTAATCTAATAAGGAATTACCTATAAACCATTAAAAACTTACTAATTTTAAATAAATGTAGATATAATGAGACGAAAATGTCCTGGGAAGCGATTGCCCTAGAACCCTTTGGGATATATTGGAACGATATATCTGATAGCAAGATCCTTTTCCAAGAAATCTACAAAATCTAAGGGAATGTCTGGTGAACGCCTGGTCTTCCTTTGACTTGCAAGTGCTTCAACACTTGTTTGTAGACTCTCTGCAGTTCGCGCCAAAGGTAAGTAAATGTTTTCAAAAAAGTAGAACCACCGCACCGAATTTGCACCTTGGGACTTTCACCTCTTCACAAAGATGAAAGAGCACCTTAAAGGACGACAGGGTGAAAGTTGTCATTCAGTCCTGGTGTCGTTAACAACCCTGGAATTCCTCTTCAACGGGTTCACCCGACCAGTCACGCGTTGGCGCAAGTACTGGAAAGGGATGGGGGCTATGTCGAAAAGTGAACAGTGCATTATAGTAAAGATCAGGTACGAAATGAAGCTTGAAATTCGGTAACAAATAAAAAAAGTTACAGCCATGGAGGCATTACTTTTCATAACGCCCTCGTACATTTCTGTATCATTCATCAGTGAGAAACAACAAGTGAATTAGATATTTCTAATTCATTGGTCAGTGGATGTAGGTTAAAATCTAACACGGGTATCCAATATTTGCATGATATCCCATATCATGTGTGTAACCAAAATAGATATTTCTTACTAAAGAACCAATAAAATTCAGTTTAAATACGTCTTTTGGAGAGACTTGAATGTCAAATCAAATTCAGCAAAAAAAAAAAAAAACTCTTTCTTAAAATTAAGTATTAAGCAACATCAAAAATATTAGAAAGTATTCATTAGTTTTCTTTATATTCCATTATTAACTATTTTCCTCATTAATTTCTTCTTTCTGTCTTTCTACTGAAAAAGTATTGGTAAATTACTAGGCCTGATTTTTGTGTTTTTTTTTCTTTTTTATAGGTAAGTCATTTTCGAGCATTCTTGTATAAGCCTTGCCTAACGGAATAAAGTGAAGGGTGAGTAAGAATTGAATCACTTTCTTAAATGTCTTCAGAGTGATTATTAAAAATGTATGAAAGTGAGCCATAGATAAACTTTTAAACTTATACAATATAAATATCTATTTTTATTCGAGTTCAGCATATTCATTCCTGCATTTTCATTGTAATTTTATCTTTTGGGCGACGTGAAGATATGAAAATAAAAATTCATCTAAACTATGGCATCTCTTATGGCTTCATAACGGTTGATAATATTTCATTACATTGTCCATAGAAGTTCCATACAACAGGCATACGTCGGAATGATATGGCATTGTCGCATTTCGTACACAATGTACACTACATGATCAAAGAAGTTGGGATACCCTGGACTGGACTGGGCCCGCTCATCAAGGTGGACGGAAACCTCAATGCTGATGGCTACAGGACCATTCTGGATAACGGGGCACTTCCAGCGCTGTGGGAACACTTCGGTGACGAGCCATTCCTCTTTCAGCACGACAATGCGCCTCGCCACAAAGCAAGATCCATATCCGACTGGTTTGACGAGATGCGGGTTGAAGAACTGGATTGGTCCGCCCAGAGTCCTGATCTCAACCCCATCGAACATCTTTGGGACGAATTGGAACGACGCGTGAGATCCAGGATGGTTCGCCCTACACCTGTCCAGGAACTGACCACGACACTCCTCGAGGAATGAAGGTCAATACCTGTGGACACATACCGTAAACTTGTGGACAGTATGCCATGTAGGGTGGAGGCAGTGATAGCAGCTCGGGGTGGTCCTACGCACTACTGATTGAAGCTTTTTGCGGCTTTACGGTAGAGCAACAGGTGTCCCAACTCCTTTGATCATGTAGTGTATTTGCCTATTAAAAATCTGGTTCCTTTGGTAAGTCTCTTTATCAGTGTTTGACTTGCCACTTTGAAACTCTTTATTACTCTTAATTATCGGGACATGATATCGTGACACAATTTACGATGAAGTACAATCGGATTCATGTCCTCTGAAATTAAATGCTTAATGAAGGCTGTTTCTTCTTCGAGTGTATTGCTTCAAATGAGCAGCCATATTTGCACGAGTCCCCTCGCAAATGCTTTCGACTATTATAAGGTAGCAGAACGAAACTAGCCATCATTTTTACCATCATGTGACTCACATTCATATCGTTGCAATATGAATCACATTAATAGTTCTTACATTTAAAACATAAAAATTATGCAAATACAATTTAAAAGTCTAATGAATGAAGAAAAAAATTTTTTTCCAAATTAATTTTATGTATTACCAATATTATGATTTGTTTCTTTTTATTTATTTATTTTTGTTTGTACAATTATCATATTATTTAAGTATAGGAGTAATATAATATGAGTTTAATTATCAACACCTTCTCCTTTTAAACGATAAATGAATAAAATAAAGTAGAATATTAATTCAGAAATAAATTAAATTTATTTCACCGAATTTCATGTTCTTTAATTGTAATTGTCGTTTCGTCAAATGCCATCATAAACTGCCAACACATTTGCACAGGAAGGACAAAACAATAAGTACATACCCGAAATTGGAACAAAATATACAACAATTTGCAACATCAACAGAATGGAACAATATAAAAATTATTTATAAACAACTGATAAAATAAACAATAAATATAACTAATAGCTAAACCTTCAACAGAAATCAATAACAAATGGAAATTACTATTAGAAAAATAAAATATTAAAATTAAGAGTAATCACACAACAGTAATAAAAAAATTTAATCAACAAACATGTTACTAATTAAATATTTTTACTGTTTTCATTTTATATTGTTTATCAATGTCTATAAAAGTGAGCGTACGTATGCTGTATATGTATATATGTAAGTGCGTTTGTACTTATGCAAAATCCACATCATTTGTCACAGACACACGAAATTTTGTACAATAATTCTTTGAAACCAGGAGAAAATTACTGCATATATTAAAATATCCACACACCAACCCTTCTTCCATTACTTCTCCCTAAGTGTGAAAAACGACGTTTATGGCTGATATATGGCGCCATAGAACTAATATTACTACCACCACAGAGACGTTTATTCAGATGTTCCACTCAGCGTCAGCAAGGAAATTTGAACGACATTAACGTCCTCTAAGTTGCGTTAAACTCTTGATTTGATATTGTTTTAAAAAAATGGTATAATTTATAATGTATAAACGTTTTCTTTCGAAAATCGTTAATTAATTTGTAATTTAATATTTATTACATTTTAGAGCAGTCATTTAACATTACAGAGCATGCTACGGCACAAGTTTCAATTTTGAGTCGACGAAAGTGAGGAAAGAAATTTACAAGCGACGGTTTTTTCATTTGATTTAAAATGGACAGAGGATGTAATCGCGCTGAAAGTGATTATAGAAGAAGCATCATTTACGGAAAAACAAAGGAAGGTTTACAAATAAAGATAGAAAAGTAAACTAAACCACATGCTTAATATTTAAATTTAAAGTGGATATAATTTTTAAAGGCTTAATTTGTATCCCTATGTGTTTATTTTTTGATCAGGTTTTGTGTTAATCTGAGCTTTTACAATGGTGTATTGATATGTTTCAGACAGAAGAACAGTTTCAATTAATAAAGTAAAATAGCAGTATTTGTTGTTTATAAGAATAATTTTTTTCTTTAATAAAATATTAGTATTTTTTTAAACAATTAAACAACAATTATTATGATTTTTTATTCCTGATTAAGTAGCTGCAAATTTGACATAGGATAAAATAAATTGATTACATTTACACTAACTATAATACACAGTATACGTAATATTATGTTAAGGCACTAGATCAGTGTTTGCCAACCTGTGTGCCGCGAGAGATTTGCTAGCGTGCCGCGTGATTATTTGAAGAAAATTAAATTAAAAATAACTATGTAAAATAAATAAGTAAAAATAAAACTTTCTGTAAAAAATTCTTCACAAAAATTATGAATTTTTCCGTTGTGCCACGAAAATTTTACAACTTTTTAGTGTGTCGCAAGATAAAAAAAGTTGGGAAACACCACACTAGATACACGTTCTACTTTAGTGCTCTGGTTACAAGACATCCTGTGACGTCCGTTGACCATGATGCCATGGTAATTGTGTTGCATGCTTTCTCGTTGGCTAGCAGGTAATTTCAAAGTTACCATTGCTAATAGAAGGGGTCGAACATCTGAATAAACATAATCTGAGCCTACTACTTTGTAATTGGTGGTCTTGGCAGTTTAACCATGCGAACTAACCATACGAAATAACCATATGAAAATAATACTTTAATTTATGACGCCACTTCAAATAAGATTAAAAGTGATATCTAAAAATAAAAATAAAAAATATAAAAATGAACAATTAATGAAACATTTTAATAAAATATCCTATAACTTTATTTTTATCTTACGCTCATAAATGTTGACACCTTCTTGCAATTTATTTTTTGACGATACCTGTTTGATATTTCAATATTAATAGCCAGGTACTTCAGCTAGTATTGTTTATATTGTTATCTATTCTGTTTGCAATATATTTCAAACTCAAAAAGCGAGGATGAGAAAAAAATCTTGCTTTTTGTGTGATACGTCAAATCATCTTTTTAACCAAAACTTATTCAAGTTCAACATTTTTATGGTAACCAGAAACAAAGACTCTTTAACCACAACTAAAATAAGCAAAGAAAAAGAAAAACATAACCTGAACAACATTTTAAATAACTTTCAACAATCGGGGTTTAAACTACTTCACAACTTCCCTCTACAACAGCATCAAGATCTTCACTCATCAACAGAAGAAAATTAAAGATCTTCATTCTTCTTCTTCTATTTCTTCACCTTCTTCAAGATATACTTATTCTTCCTTAATTCCAAATAACTACAATAACGTTGGTATATATACTGAAAAAACTGACCAAGTCCGAATTTTAGGTAAACGGATTTACTTGTGACCAAACACCTTAAAATTATCATATTTGTACCGGAAAATATGATCTAGTCTAGAAGATAACTTCCAGCGTTTGAATAAAGTTACTCGGTTTAAGCTTAACTGCCTTTAGCTCAGGTTCTTGAAAATTGATACTTCACTACTAATAAACGTAAATTACTTTAAGGAAATCATAACTTTATCTGGTGAAATGAATTTATATTTTTATTTATTATTTTTTTCTGAATTAATAATCTACTGAATTATATCCATTTATTGTTTAAAAGGAGAAATGGTTTTATTTAAACTACTTTATCATATTAGTACGCTTTCTTCTATCGTGATTGACATTATGACAAAAAATATTTAAAAATATATTAATATTATAGTAACAGATATCAAGTCTTTATTAATTGACGTCTTTGTATTATGTTCTTAACAAAAAGTTTTTAATTCAAATATTTTTAAATAATTACATGTCCAGTAAGCATTCATGTATGTAGATTATATTTCAAGTTGTCCAATTTTTATCTCAGTAATAGGATTAAAATCGATCAAAAAAAAGTTTTTTCACGAATAATATAGTTACCTTCACCTTTAGGGACAATTATATAGGCCTGTTAAAATTAATAAGGACATTTTTCAGTAAAATAACGGTTCCGTAAAGTTCCTGTAATATGATATATTTGTTTGTTTACTTAAAGGAAAAAAATATACGAGTATTTAAAAAAAGGATAAAAAATATTTTATATACCAGGGTTTCAGTAGTGTTTCAGTAGCATTTCCGTTAAATTATATTTTCAAATCAGAATTGGAATCGCATAACAAATACTCTATATTTGATCTGGTTAACTTTTTCAGTTATTAATGATGTTTAATAATGTTATTAATGATAAGATTTTTCATTATTAATAAAACTCATAATTTTAATAAATGAAGGCAAACAATCTTAAGGCATCCAAATGAGCACCACATCCTTGCTGGACGCAATATCACATCTTAAAAATTAATTTGAAGAGAGCCATTAACTCAAACATTTACAAATTTAATCTCTGGCCTACTAATGTTTATGGCTTTATTGGATTTCTGGATAGCGTTTCATATACAGATTGGTATAATTCATAGGGTTTCATATACAGTGCTCAATTAACCTGAAGAACTACAAAGAACTAATGTGGGATTTGAAGAATAATGCAGGTTCTAATATAAAATTAGAAATATTAAACTGGCATCTTTCCAAGAGAGTTATTGATGTTTTTTTAAATTGATAGCCAGTAAAGCACATTTTTCTTTTGAATAAATAATCTGTTAGTAGATGCGATTTAGTGTTAGTGACAAAGGGATGGGTACCACTTTCGACGGATATACAGTATTAAAGACGTCACTTAGCCATTATACATTAGTTGACTAAACAGTATATTCTGAATAATTGAAGTTTAATCGTATACATCAGCGTTTCTCAACCTTTTTAAGCTGCGACACAAAAAAAAATCTGTTTGTACTAGTACCGCGAACCAAATTGGGTCTGATTTGAATACCTATTGACTCTGATTTGGATTATAGATGTGTTTATATAATTTTTATATCATTTCGCGATCCCTAAAAATTTATGCCCCATCTAAAATTAGGTCGCGACCCAAAGGTTGAAAAAGGCTGATATAGACTATCTTGTCTAAAATTTTTACGAATGAATAAAATAATTTTTTCCTGCATTGTTTTATAGTTATGAAATTCCGACTCGAACATCTACAGAGCAACATTAAGACCTTTCAAATAGCGCTAAGCGCGCACAGACCCCGAATCTTTGCCAAATGATGACACTGTTAATAAACCATAATTTTCTTTTTCGCATACCAGAAAAAGACGTGGATCGAACGAAGCATTACGTGGCGTCGAAGTCTTGTTTGCTTTAGGAAAAGTGCATCGGAAACGCAGCAAATGTTGCAACAAGCATATGGAAACGATGCTTTGGCAAGACTGGCAGCATTATGATCATTCTAGGAGTATTCCGAAAGGAAAAGGTAGAAAATAAGCCGCTTTTGGGGAATAATGTCAACTATTTTAACTGTGAAAATGATTAGTACCGCTTGCCGCCGAGAGGACCGTCTTATCAACAATTAATATTAATTAATTCTACTATCCATGTGCAAGTCCTGCAGATTCGCCTGTCCATATTGGCTAGACCAGTGATGGACAAAATTTTTTTATTAAAGATTTTTAACCTTTTCTAAGATTTTTAATATAAAGGGCACTGTTTCCACCAAAAATAATTTCAAATTATCCTACTTCTGGTCTCTCTTGCGCATATTTCTAAATAATTTTGCGGGCCGCATGGAATCCGGTAGCGAGCCGAAAAGAAATCGGAATCGGCCCGCGGGCCGTAGTTTGCCCATCGCTGGGCTAGACAATTCCATCACGACAACGCGCGGCCATATATTGAAAATATTCCCAAAGAATCACCTCCAAGAGTTATCCAACAGATAGCCAATGCCACGAAACGGAATATGTAAAAGATGCCCAGAGATGTCCACTGTATCTTCCCTCCACATCCAGATATCGCGTTCTCGTTTATCCAATGGATAACCATGTTGTCCTATGGATATTATATTCATATTTAATCGGATATTTAATCATTTCCGTTAATGGATATCAGAAAGGATGTGGAAGAAGTACTTTACTGTTATTTTAGCCAAATTTTCCACAGGACAATTCTTCCTCATTCTTTCTAACTATGGGTTCATTTATTGACTAACAGCAGTTAAATAACGAAGCAGTTAAATAGTTCCTCCACGTATCAACTTTCATTGTTTGAGTGAATTAGGTGTAGAAGAACAAAATGCACTGAATAACTGGAGCCAGATACTGTGGACAGACGTCAGAAGAAAGGAGAAGAAAACACTAATTCACATAAGATATTTTATCAGACGATGCATTATAAAAGCATCGTCACGAGCATATATTTAATTTTACTTGTAATGAGCATCTAAAGCCGCATTATCTAAGTTTTACGTAAACTACAGCATGTTATTACGATACCGAATGATCAAATGAGGTGGCGCGTATGCGCAGCATGGTTCACAGTATAAAATAACAAAATTCTGACGTCCTAATTTGAAAATTATAAATTTAATCAAATTATAATAAAGTACATAATATAGAGTGGGTTAAGTGTACTCGATGCAAGTGTATTTAGTGGAGTATTATTTATTATTAATTTAAGAATCTAATTAGAGTGTATGTGTACGAATATTACATTTTGGACTTGTCATGAATGATTACGATATTATCTCAATATCCATTAGGCGTTACGTGTAGTCTGAGTTTTTAACAATTCATGCGTGTCACAATATCTTGTGGGTCGGATTTTAACTGTGTGTGACTTTGTTTTCATGTAGAACAATCAAATTCAATTTACGTATATTCAATGCTCATACACAACAGCGATTGCATTGGCATGGAGCGATTTTCAAGAACATTATAGAGCACATATGTAGTAATCCGGTCCTTGAAATCTGTGGTTTCATTGTAAAATTTGCTTTAGAGAATATCTTTTAATGATTGTAATTAAATGTGATGATGGAACAGCAGGAGCATTTATGAACCTAAACGTTGTTCGTGACGTTAAATTTGGAATGTAATAAAATTCGTAATCATGAAATAAATGGGGATTATGCACGAGTATTTTCGATTAAAAATACATTTCTCTATTAAATATGTCATCTGAATGTAAAAGTGGTTTAATAAAGCGTAATTCGTGTTTTTTGTTGTGTTCTTTTGCAGTAATTCGGTGATGTGCATAATCCGACAGAACTCCGGATTATTAAGATTTTACTGTATTTCGGAAATGAACACAGCAAGAATTTTATATAGTGAAAAAATTGTTCTCCGTTCGTTTTCATTTGGCGTATTATGAAACGTCGGTCATAATACTGGAGTTTGTACAGGGGACAAATTGTTTATAAATGAAATTTCTTTTCCGGTTCTGTCGTCTTTTCATTTTATAAGTGTGCTGAAAATGTACATCGTTTTATTTATGAAATAAAACTTATTAAGATTAAATAATTGAAAAGAATATTTGCCTATTATACGTATACATATTGTAACTTCTTAATAGAAAGTAAGTATTAATTACACCTACGTATTAAAAAACATTACAGACGGTAGTAAAAACTATAAGTAAATCAGAAAGATACACTGAAGCGCTAAAAGTCATGGGAGTGTCGTATGTAAATTTTTAGGTGTCGCCTGCATCGCGTAAAAGATGTATAAATAGGCAGAACGGTGTCAGTGTTGTCAACTCGACTATTAGCAGTCGTCTGAAGCATCGTGTAACTTGATTATGGCTACACGATGAGAATTATCAGTTTGACGCGAAATGATAGTTGGAACTAGACGCATGGGACATTCCATTTCCGAAGTGGCGCGGACATTCAACTTTCCTGGATCCACAGTGTCAAAGGTGTCCAGACAGTACCTCATGTCAGTCATTACCTCGCACCATGGGCAGCTCAGTGCGAGACATCTGAGCAGAATGGTCCTTCGTAACAGGCACACGTCACTGCGTCAACTAATAGCCACATTCAATGAAGGGCACATTAGAAACGTATTTAAGAGGTCAGTGCAGCGATATTTGGCATTGATGGGATATGGAAGCAAAATACCGACAAGAGTGCCTTTACTCACAGCACGCTATCGGATGGTGCGCTTCACCTGGGACCGTGAACATATTTATTGGACCTTAGATAACTTGGCGCAGATCCCATCAGGCCGTGGAGCCAGGTTCCCTGGAAGGCACTGTGCAACTTCATCATTGTGTAGGTTTGGGTCCTCTGATCAAACTAGACCTATGACCATTTGCAGCCCTTCATAGCCTTCCCTTACCCTAACATGTTCCAGCAGGAAAATTCCCTTACCCTAACATTGCTTGCGATTAGTTTGATGAGCATTCTGAACAAGTCCAACGAATGAATTGGCCACAGATCGCCAGACATGAATCCCATCGAACATATTTGGGATATTATCGGACGATCCGTTCGTGCATATGAACCTGCACCTGTAACACTCACGCAGTTATGAGCGACTATCGAGACTGCAAGGTTGATCATCTCTTCAGAGGACTTCCACCAACTGGTAGAATCCATGCCACTCGAGTTGCTTCACTTCGCCGGGCATGTCCGCGCCACTTCAGAAATGGAATGTCCCATGCGTCTAGTTCCAACTACCATTTCGCGTCAAACTGATAATTCTCATCGTGTAGCCATAATCAAGTTACACGATGCTTCAGACGACTGCTAATAGTCGAGTTGACAACACTGACACCGTTCTGCCTATTTGTACATCTTTTAGGCGATGCAAGCGACACTTAAAAATTTACATACGACACTCCCATGACTTTTAGCGCTTCAGTGTATAATAATTATAGTATTCGTAATGCTAATCGCTGAGACTTATGCCTACGTTATGAGAAAATAATTAATCACATGAGAAATACAGGGAGCCCATAAGAGGTCTGACACATTTATCTGTGTATTACCAAAAACTAAAAAACAGAAACGGATTTCAATATATGAAACTAAAACTGAAAAAGTTTTATTAAGCCAAGTGTGTAGACCCCAACGTGTGCTCCTTGGGTCACACGGAACTTATCCAGCCGATAATCAATTTCTTGCCATGTTCTTTTTCAGCATATCGACATTCACCTTGTTAATAGTAACCGTGATTCGGCGTTTCAAATCTGTAATGTCCTTAACTTTGTGAAACACAATAAAACTTTTTCAGTTATAGTTTTATATATTGAAATCCGTTTCTGTTTATCTTCATTAGTTTTTTGGTAATAGACCTACACAGAAAAAAATGTGTCAGACCTTTTATGGACACCCTGTATTTATTAAGGCATCAAGAATAGAATTAAGTTCCTTTTAAGTCCTGTTGAAGAATCACATTCTTAGTACTGTAGACATGTCGATTGTCTTAAATGCTACCTCAGTTGGAGTTGAATCACAATCCAAAAGTTCGAAGTTGATGAAAAGAATTTCATCAAAGCTATATAAATCCTTCTCTCAACAAAAGGTATCGATCACATCTTGATTAAAACTGACTGTCATTTATCTCATTCTAAGATCCATGAAGGCAATGATAGTTTGCGTAGTAGTGAATTTCGTGCAGGTTAATTTCGGATAAGAAATCTTATAATAATAATAAAAAGAAAGTCTATTTCCATAACCTGACAAGGTCAAACATTATGTATGGGCAGCTTTGGAGATATACTATATAAAGCATTTATAAGCAGAAAATTTTCGGTTGATAAAAGGGGGAAAGAGAATGAGAAGGATTTTCCTGCTGATAACTCATTTTCTTGTTTAAATAGCTTTTGAATTATCTTTCTCTCCATCCTTCCTCTTACACAAAAAATAATCGAAAAAAACCCAGCAAATAGAACAAAGCAATTAACTTCGTCATCGGCCTTTGATAGCGCGCGTGAGCCCTTCGTCTTAACATGGCTCCACTTTTGAAGATCTTAAGTCAACGGCATGAATAGTCAATTGTGAACGAGGTAGCAACAACAATAACAACGCCTCTAACCCGCGACGCTCGAGCTCCCGTGACGCGGTGCAGCGTGTTCCACTTTACCAACAATGGAGCGGGCGCTCGGGCGCCCCCTTGCCTCCTTAAACAATGATGGGAGTAATTGCTCGAAAAGCAGCAGAGGAAAACTGCGATTTGGGTTGCCAGCGAGCGAGTTCAAAATTCCTTAACCCATGAAACATGAAATAATGACGCAACGTGGAAGACGTTAACACCACGAATTATTGACCCAGACTCCGAGGAACTCGAGCGCCAAAATCGTATCTTAAAAGCGTATATATTTACAGATATCACAGTAAGCCGTCTCTATATATGATATGTAATTGAACAACCTTCCTGCTTGCTGTACTAATTTTCTATTGATCGTCGCAATTGCCACTGTGTAACTATATGTGCTCTGTGAATGAGCGCCGCCTTCTCACTCACCTGCAAACACGATTGAATCAGCTAAAAACGATAGATTCTGTAGACGCATTATTTATAAACACACACCCAGTCATAAGCAATCATCAAACGTTACTCCAAGTAACATTTAAAAGGAGCCATTTTTTTAGGGTTAAAATAGATTTCGTTCCTTCTGTATTTTGAACATTTTGTGGGGCCTTTACTGTCCCTGGTGATATTAGAATTAAATTTTAAAGAACTGGTGTAAACAATCTGAAGTGAACTATAAATAAATGAAATAAGGTGAAGTAACTATCTTTCACATTAATATTTACTTTGAAGCAACATTTTTTCTCTCACTTCAACCCTTTCTTGTGTCCCGTCGTCTTTCTTAGCAACCTTCTTTATTCGAAGATTCTCTCACAAGCCAGTGAATTTGTTTTTATTCATTTAATATGTTTGAAACTGTGAAACATGTAATATGTTTTAATCCATTGTTAGCGTAATAGTTTGAGATCATGTAATTCAAGCGAATACTTATCACCTATTTAAGGAGTTAGTTGATCAGCCAGAATACAAATTTAGTATATTGGATTAATTGAAATAATCTCAACCAAAGGTAACATAAACCAGCCACAAAACATTAAGTAACTCCTTCAGGTTGTGTCACATGGCACACAATCTGTTATGGGCTTTTCGTCTAACATCACTAATGTATAATGTATAGGAGCATCACACCACGTCTGTCCTTTCGTTTACAGCCCAGTGGCGCTTAGTTCATTGGAGCCGTGCTGTTTCGTTTGCGAAATACCGGGTGGGCAAGAAATAACGTGAGGTGTTCAGAGCTTGCTAGCGGGAATTCTAATAGGCCAAATGCAGTACATTTTGGTGTATATACTTAGTGGAACATGCAGTTTCGATTTCTGCAAAAAAATAAAAAATAGTACCAAAAGTCGCCATAGGGGGCGCTTATTTCAAGAAAACAATGAATACCTAATTGTCAAATGAACAAATACCGTACAAACCAACTTTAGTAACAACAATAAACAATGTTTTATTTTTAATTACAAATGTGTTTCAATATGACCACCAGTGTGCTGTTCCAATAGCTGCATGCGGTACACGACATTTTCTTGGGCAGCTCGCAGCATATCTGCATTAATTAGTCTGATATGTAACGTTATTTGATCCTTTAAGGTTGAGAGGTCAGGAACATGTGCTTGATACACAAGGCTTTTCAAATATCCCCATAACCAAAAATCACAAGGGTTGAGATCAGGCGACCTGGATGCCATACCATGGGAAATGCACGACTAATTATTCTGTTGTCTGAAAAACGTTCTCGCAAGATCTGCTGCACCTGACGTCCGATGTGCGGTGGCGCACCATCCTGCATAAAAAATGGTAGAATCCAGACAACCCTTTTCCTGCAATCGTGGTATCACAAAATTCTCAAGCATATCGGCATATCTGGCAGAATTGACGGAACAAGTCACCGGTCCACGGGGACGGATTTCTTCAAAAAAGTACGGGCCGATGATGAAAGAAGCAGTAAAGCCGCACCATACTGTTAGTTTCGGTGAATGCATAGGAGTTGGCAGACACACTTGTGGATTTGATGCAGCCCAAATACGGCAGTTGTGGGTATTGATATCACCATTCAAATAAAAATGTGCCTCATCACTCCATAAAATTTGCCATGGCCATGCATCATCCACTTCCATACGTGCTAAAAATCTCAACGAAAAGTCAGTTCGGGTGCGTTCATCTCCAGGAAGCATTTGTTGAACAGGTGTGAGTTTATAGGGATAAAATGTCAATATCTTATGCAATATTTTCCTCACCGTCGAATATGGGATATCTGTTTGGCGTGCTATTGCGTGTGCACTGCTAGTACCCTGAACAGTAGTCATCTCCTGTTCCACAACAGCAGTTGCAACTTCTTCAACGTGTTGCTGCCTGATTCGTTTGCGTCCCCGGCCTGGTTGCACTCCTAGAGTTCCGGTAGATTCAAATCGTTCAATCATTTTCCGTAAGTTAGTTATGCTCATCGGTCCTCTTCGTAACGTTTTCAATCGCCGGAATTCACGAAGGGCAGCACTTGCATTGTCGCTCTTCTGATAAAACAACTTGACTAATAACGCCCGGTCAGGCAGAGTAAGCGTCATCGTCAGGCCATTCGTTCGTGAATGATGGGAAATCCCCAGCCTTGCCTTTTATTGTCATGATTGCTCAACACGGAACGCGCTTATGCAAATGTATTCATTGTTTTCTTGAAATAAACGCCCCCTATGGCGACTTTTGGTACTTTTTTTGGCAGAAATCGAAACTGCATGTTCCACTAAGTATATACACCAAAATGTACTGCATTTGGCCTAATAGAATTCCCGCTAGCGAGTTCTGAACACCTCACGTTATTTCTTGCCCATCCGGTACTTGGATTCAAGATAGCTATAGTATACAGTTTTAAACCGGTTAATAAGGACGGTTATTTACATCTCTAGTTAAAAATCTTTAACTGTGCTGGGTGATACTTTGTCCTTTGGATCGTCTTAATGCAGTGATCTTACTCACTTCTAAATTGCAATTCATGCTGCACATGCATCTGTTATTAAAATTGTTCTAATTATCTAATAGCTTTTATATTAAAATATGTTACTGACCTCGTGTCTGAAATTTGTATCAAACTTAAACTGTTATGATAACATCGTTGTTTTGTAGGAGAGACTATAAGACTAAATTAATTTTTCCGAATGCATTTGCAGGGCATCGGACATTAACAAGACAAGCTACATAAAGAAGACTTTGAAATACACTATCTACCCAAATGTAATTGGACACTTTTCAATTTTAGACGTTTGGTCGAATATCTAGAAAAATACTTGACGAATTATTCTGAAACTTCAGGGATGTAAAGACCATGTTACACCTCATATATTTCAGCGAAAATTTTGTCCCGAAGGCAAATAGGGGACAAGCAGGAATTGAATAAAAAAAATAAGGTTTGGGACCAACCTATAAAAAATAATGCTTGAAATGCGTTGTAATTGAAGCATATGATTATATGTCTTCTTTTAAGTACCTGTGTTCATTTGTATGAGAATAGCACGTATATTGTCGGAGATAAAAAGATTTCTTTAAAAGAAATCCAAATTTTTTGTAAGTTTTTTGTTTATAACATGCAGGGTTTTCAACCCAATGCAATGCCATTTTCAGGAAACTTGACAAACTACAGTAGAGACAAAATCCTTTGATCAGAATATAGAAATATTAAATACCGGGTGATTCAGTCTATTTCTGACCATTTCACTCGAATGACGTGCATTAGGGATAAACCACAGCCCACTAGATAAAGGCCTGAGCGCTGTTTTCAAAATGGCGGCGCTTGCAGGCGGACTGTCTGTGTGAAATAAGCTGAAATAAAAGAATTATTTCATAAATTTGCTTTAATTTTCTTACAAAATCTAACCAAAATAATTAATCTATTACAGGAACTAATTTTTGCAAATTTCTAAAACCATCATATATGGTTTCGAAATTTTTTATAGAAAAGATGCTTTTTTCTCCATAGATGGCACTACTTTGAAAAAAAATGAAACTATATTTATTTGCACGTATGTTGCCATTGTTTTGATTGAAACATAAAGCCATTTAAATAACAAGTTCAAAAACTTAGATTTCGTTAGAAGATTAAAGCAAATTTGTGAAATAATTCTTCTATTCCATCTTATTTCACACAGACAGTCCGCCTGCGAGCGCCGACATTTTGAAAACAGTACTCAGGCTTTTATCTAGTGGGCTGTGGATAGACAATTGAAAGAATATGAGCGCCATATCGAATTTCTAAATAGTTGGAGTTTGTATTGTTGCAAAGGCGCTGCATGAAAATCCAATGGTGCCCGTTTTATCAACAGAGCAGAAATGCAAAGAAAGTTCCGGAAGGAGTATAAGTGTCGAGACGCACTTGGCAGGCAAGCAATCATGGATTTTGTCAAGCAATTTCGTGCCACTGGATGTGTTAAAGGCAAGAAAAAAGGCGGGAGCGAAGCTCGTGTTCAAACGACCGAAATTGACGAAAATGTTCGCACAAGGTTCGTCGATTCCCCTACCAAAAAATTTGTTCGCTACCTATCCATTGAAGAAGGGCTGTCGTATACCACAACGTGGCGAATTTTGAGAAAGGATTTACACCTGTTCCCGTATAAGATCCATGTTTATCAGGAGCTAACAGACACTGGAAGACAGAAGCGACAACAATTTGCGATGGAGTTTGGAGCAGAAATGGAAGCCAATCAGGACATTGTGGACAACCTGTGGGTGTCAGATGAGGCCTTCTTCCATCTGTCAGGTGACGTTAATAAACACAACGTTCGTTTTTGGGGTTCCCAGCACCCTCACGAGATCCTTAAGTTACCTCTTCATCCACGAAAGGTTATGGCTTGGTGCGCGATTTCCAAAAGAGGCATCATTGGTCCGTTCTTTTTTGAGGGCACCGTAACGTCACAGGCTTACCTTAACATGTTGGAAACCTTCTTCATCCCCGAGCTGCGAAGGAGGCGTATATCGCTTCGACATCAATGGTTTCAACAGGATGGGGCTAGGCCTCACACAACTAATGAAGTGCTAGACTTTCTCAATCAGAAATTCGGAAATCGTGTCATTTCAAACAGGTTTCCAGATCGATTCGGGGGTGGCTTTCTTTGGGGCCCCTGCGAGTCCTGACCTAAACTCATGTGATTTTTATCTCTGGGGGTTCCTTAAAGACAGTGTGTTCACTACAGCACCAAGAAACCTAGACCAGCTGCGACAAAACATCGTCGACTGCTGCACCCTTGTGGATGCAGAAATCCTGGATAGAGTTATGAACAACTTCACCATTCGGCTGCGAGCAGTTCAAAACGTTCGTGGTGGCCACACTGAGCATATCATCAAGACTTTTCCACTGGAATAAAAACTTCGAACTGCCTAAAATATCATACTGAAATGCTGAGTTTGTAAACATTAATGGGTCAATAAATCATAGTATTGAAATGGTCAGAAATTGACTGAATTACCCTGTATTTGATGAAATATGAGCATTTTTATTGAATAATGTTCACTGCGCATGCGCAAGCGTTACCAAAGTATCTTTTGCATAATTTATTAGCCAAATGTATAGAGCTACTCTTATAAAATGCCCAAGCAAATATCGTGAAAATTCCGAAAGATATCGCCGATAGAATGAGTGGGTCGATAAGAGGTCTTCTCCAAAAATACAACGATCATTAATATACATTTTGACATGAAGGTGCGCGCAAATCGAAATTCACAGAGTATCATAACGAATAAAATTAATAATTGTGACTACTCTCTTCGTAACCAATGCTAAAATCAGGCGAGATGGCAGATGTGTGAAATAAAAGCGCTGCTGTTGCTATCGACCAACTTCGTAGTGAATCATGCTTACTGCAAATGGCAATTTCACGTTTCGTGTTAAGTTTCTGTGGTATCTTTTAACGTTTCACTATTTATAAGTGATGAGCGTGTAATGTTATAATGTGTTATTAGTATAATTTGTGTATTGCTTGTTAAGTTCAAGATAGTATTTTTACTCGTATTTTAAAAAATGTAGTTATAATTTCATAACGTCCATTTTACAATACAATTGGTTTATTATTTCTTAGTCATATAATCGATTTTCATCCTTTCGGACATCATCGGACAAAATACTGATGATGTTCGAAAGGATGAAAATCGATTATATGACTAAGGAATAATAAACCAATTGTATTGTAAAATGGGCGTTATGAAATTATAACTATATACACTATACAATACAACGTGTGTAAAATAATGAATCTTAAAAAATTTACTCATTGTATTTACTCGTGCACGTACCTTATGACAGCAGATAGGCCTACTTTATTCCTTCGATGGTTACTAAATGTCGCGGTCGTTGTTTTTGAAGATCACCAGAATTAGGCGCGTTTAGAGTTGGAACAGAATCGAGTTTCAAAGAATTTCGTTTTAACTGATAATGAATGTAAAATAGCAAGATCGTAGAAAAAAACACGATGCTTCAAAATGAACTGAGCACATTATGCTGTTCGCATTTGGATATCAGTTCTTCGCTAGCAAAATGTAATCGATTTTTAATCTTTTAATCGATTTTGATTGTAGAGATCTATGAAATGTGTAGTTTTTATCGGATTTCTTATATGTACACAAAAACAGAGCAATTTAAGGGCATTCTGATGATAAGAAAAATAAGATAAAAAAATGATAAGAAACTCTTGCATTATGTAGATTCGAAACGAGGCTAGAATAGAAAGCGGTTCTCGCGGCATGAAATGACGACTTCTTCCGCTGATTCACTAATTTTCAATCTTCCGAGGCATTTTTCTTAATAAAATATTAAGATAAATCGAAAAATGATATATATTTTAATACCCTGGATGCAAAAAATAAAATAACGTCGAACTTTTCCATGAAGTTTACCTTTGAGAAACAGTAAATAAACATTAAGAAGAAAAGGAAATTGTGTTTGAAAATTAATGTTTAAAACTAATGTTTTATCTTTTTCCTTGTAAGCGAGCGCTAAAAACTTGAGACTCCCTGGTCGAAACGCACGCAATCACATCTTGCGGATGCGCCAGAAAACCACGCAAGTAATCACACTTATCTACTATGACTAAAATCCAAGCTTCTGTCTGATAGACATATCCCGGAACCATCTTTTGTTATAGATACTTCTGGCCGTGTAGGGGGTGATAGGGGGGGGGGGTATCCTAATTTCGTTTTTTTTTCAACAAAAAACTTTTAAAATTAAATTCATTTTTCTTTCATCTCTATGGAACTTTGGTTTCGTGATGCAGTTTGTGACGTCATGTTAGTTTACCAACGGGTTTTGTTTGTGATTGTGATTTAGCGTGTTACCACATAGTAACGTACCTATACTATTATCGGAAAGAAAACAACAAAGCATGGAATGAGAATTTTTAAAAAAATTGTTGTAAATAAAGTAACAAAGCGTGGAAAGAGAATTTTTATGAAAATTATTATCGCCAAAGGAATACTGGGCGTTCGTCTAAAGCACTGTATATAGAAAGTATGGACAATCGTTGTTGCAGGCAGCCATTTTGACTCCTATTTCATTCCTGTTTTTTTATGATGATTGTTTCTTGTTTTGCAATAAATTCAAACTTACAGATCCAACACTTCCTTTTTGACAAACATTAGAGAGAAATGTGCTTCTGAAGTTTGAATTTGCTGCAAAACACGACCAATCATGATATGAAATAGGGGACAAAATGGCTGCCTACAACAATGAATTGTCCATACTTTATTTATACAGTGCTTTACGTTCGTCATTATGATGACGCCATCTGTTGGTGGAATATGAGCAATGAAGTCTAGCCAACATTTATCCTAAAGGCGGATGAGTGACATTCTATGTAAATAAATAGGTTATTTATATATCTACAAACTTCTCATTCAAGTATATGGTGGTGGTGTATTAGAAAATTTGGCGTCGACTACTAAGGTCATTTGCGCCTTTTACACAAGTTATATCTGTACGCAGCCCAGGACAAACACAAACATCCATGCCCACGGCGGGATTCGAACCCACGACCAGGCGGACTCGAGAACTAGAAAGCCTACGTCCTAGCCCTCTCGGCCACCTGGCCGGCCTTCAAGTATATGGCCAATCTGTATTTTCTAATGAATATAAAGCCCAAAGATTATCATGGAGCTTTTAGGAGGAAAGTCATGACGGAAACTAAATTACACAATTATTATTGTTAATTTTTATGCAATGAGGATAGAATTGCTTTTAGTAATAGAAGAGATATTGATATTCCTGAGGAAGAAAAACGATATGAGAATCAAGAGGTTTATGGTTATTGACTAAAAGTTTCTTTGATTGTTCTCAGACGTGTCAGAATAATTATGTAAGAATGACCACTAAAAAAGAACTCAATAAATTTTTGTTTCCGTTTTTTTTCCCCTTTTGAAAAAAAAAAAGTCAAAACATCCCGTTTTTAATTATTCAATTAATTATTAATTAAAATACTTAAAAACCGAGTCTATTAAAGGTGATTTAGGTGAATTTCTCACAGGAACCGAGTCTATAAAGGGGACAGAAAGACAGCACTTGAATTTATTAATAGTGGATGGGTGGATGTATGCATGGATTATTATTTTTTATTATTTTGTATATTATTATAACTGGTATGATTAATTGTGTCTATTTTCAAATTTTCTGTTTGTTTTTTTTTTTTGTTGTTTTTAGTGTGTTCGTTGTTAAAGGTTCATTTTCAACTGTTTTCGTTCACATTGAAAAAAAATAAAAATAAAAATTTAAAAACAATTAATCAGTTTTTATTTTTCCACTTTTAAAACGGGCGTTAATACTAGTTAATTCTAATCATTATCGATGTACGAGAGCAATTTTGACGATGATAGCATAAATCCGAAAAATATCAATCAATGACTTCGATGTGCTAAACGATGTGTGCGTGAGAGCCAAGATCACAACGACCCTTCTGGTTGTTTCAAAAATTTTTAAAGAAATTGTGCTATATACGGAAGATGAACATATTTAGCATATACCAAAGGGCTTGTGCTGAAATGGATCAAAAGCAAATAGTAAACAGAAAGGAGAAATATACAGCGTGTTTGAAAAGTCAGTCCTAGTAAACGCTCACTAGATAAAAAATAAATTGTAATGTGTAAGAGAAACAAAATTTCTGAATGCAGACCTTATTTATTAGCCAGTACTTAAATTTTGACTACTGCAAAGATCTATGAATTTTTAAAAGGCAGTTTTTAAACAGAGAAGTTTTGTAGTAGGTCGTGTGGAATATCTAATTCATTTTTTTTTTTTAAATTTTAAAGTGGGGTTATCAGGGATGGAAAAGTGCATCCAATACTAAGCCTCCCGCAGTTGCTGTACCTCTCCTCCTCTTTTCGCCCATGTTACCGAGAGCTTTTAATCTGGATTGGTCTCGGTTTGCAAACATACACACCGGAAGCGCATTTCGAAGGAAACCGAACATGTCACCATCCGTTCATAATTCAGAGACTGAAAAGGGCGTGAATTCGCTCGAAAACGATTTGCATAATGAGTTAAAAATTCCCTTCTAATATTAGGAATTAATTTAAAACCCTCCTCCCTTTTCATCACTCGAGTATATAACGAGCATCTTTTCAAACTCGCTGAATTTCCCCATCTTCATTTGCATAAGTTAAATGTTTCATCGTTTGGCCAACGTTGACCCGACTCGTTGGCAGTCCAACACCCTTCCCCGCGATAATATATAACACACACACACAAACAGACACGCACACACATTGGCTTGCATTGGATTTTGTGTCGCGGTTTCCGCCTACGACGATTGAACCGTATTGAGCTCGAAAAACGCGAAAGGAAAAATTGTGAAGCCTAAGGGCGAAAAAATCCCACCCGCTCTTCTGTTAATATAATTTCATTGCTTTAGGAAATTAATTTTCATTCTGAGTCATAAATCTCAAAACGTACGAGAAGCGAACGAAGGCAGAACGTCAATTGACAAATGGCAGTTATTTAACGCTCTCTCATGATAGCTACTTGTTAAATCAGAAGGGTTTTCCAACTATGCTTTTCGTGTCGTCATTGAATATTAAATTTGAAAAAATCCAAATAAACATGCGAAAATTTTACTTTAATACGTTTATTATTGTAATGTATGCGTCTTTAAAGGAAGCATTGAATAAATCTTGCATCATGAGAAACCGGAATGGAAAAATTCTCCTGGAAAACTTGTTATTAAAGGCTTACTCTGGTGGTTAGTTTTCAAAGTCCTCTTTAGGAATGCACGGTATACTCAGTAAATTTAAAAGTAGATTATTATTGATATGTATTTTTTAACAGATCCAATACTGTAATTCTGCATGGTTTTTAATTAGATTTAACTTTTACTTGAAATCATTTCAGTATTATTATTAAGTTATATGTGAGGAATAATGGTTTGAAGGATAAACAGTACCAAATTGAATTATTATTGTTACATAACCTCAGCTGAGAGCATTTCTTATGCTGTCATCTTCTATTTGCGGTGTTTGAATTTTTCGAAAACATAAACATATTTTTTGAATATTAGTACATGTACAAGATTATACAAACGAAGCCGGCACCTTATAGTGGCAATGCGCCCCGCTTTGATTTCAAATTCATTTATTGTATAGATTGTGCGATTTCACATCGGATGGCGAAAGTGTCTGCATCATTGCGACCAGAAACGTAGAATATTTTTGTTTACGCTTTCCCATGTCTTTGTATAATACAATGCACACTAAAGCTTAGCAGACTAAAAAAATGAATGAAATTGGCAAATAATTGCGAATGCGAAAAGCTGTCCTAAAGTGGTATCTATCTTTGTCTTACTTTTTGATCAGGATTGCCCAAATTTCCAGTCGTCGCCTTCCCTTGCTAATTTTTTAGACGCAAATCTGTTAATAGAAAACAAATTTAAAATATAGAAACGCTATATGCATAGTGGCATAGAGAATGAAAGAAAGTTTTATAAGCTACAGTTGTTTGTGGCTGTTACTCCGGAGAAATTAGTTAGCTGAATTAGGGAAAACAAATTTGCTACTGGAATTAGGGAAAACAAATTAGGATACTGTCATGAGATGATAAATGTCTACCGAAAAGGCAGCCCATTTAAGATTGGAGCAAGAAACGTCAGAATACTAAGTTTCTTGCAAAAGGAATGGTTCTGGAGAACATACTTAGCAAAGTGTGGTTAGCGTAAATAAATGCTGAATAAGAAAAGAACCATACATTAAACTTCTCTAACTTATTCATGCAAGCATAAAGACGTATATTGAAAAATAAAAAAACAAAACCTTATAATGTTTGTTTGTATCTATAATACTACTAAACATTGAAAGTGTCCATTGCTTTTGTACTGATCCTGTACACTGAGTGGCCAGGTTATTATGACCACCCCATCAGTACTTGGTTGGGCCATCTTTTGCCTTCAATACTGGCAGAGATAGCATTGATAAAGAGTACTGTCCAATTGTGTAAGATTTGATGGTTCTGGATCCAGCTGCCTGATGGCTCTTTCAACTTCGTCCCACAAATCCTCAAGGTGATTGTGGGGGCCAACTAAGCAGGATAAAGTCTCCCTCATAATTTTGAAACCACCTCTGCACAATACGAGCACCGTGGCATGTCGCATTGTCTTATGAAAGAAACCATGTCCATTGGGATATATCATCAGCAACGATACTGAGGTATGTGATGCTATTCAGACGTTGTTTTACACGAAGTAAAGGGCCCAAATCATGCCAGGAAACATGTCTCAAACCATAACACTGCCCCTACTAGCTTGAAGAGTTGTACTCATGCATGTGGGGTCCATGCTTTCATACTGATTCCTCCAAATTCTCACTCTGCCATTTGCATGATGCAACTGGAAACGTGATTCATCGAACCACGTTTTTTTTCCAATGTTAAATTGTCCAATCCTTGTGTCCTGTGCGAATTGGAGACGTTTTATCTTGTTACCTGCAGACAGCAAAGGTGTTCGAACAGGCCTTTGGCTTTCATATCCCATACAAAGCATTGTACGTCAAACAGTGCGTTCAGAGACCATTTGAAAGAATCCCTGATTATGATCTGCAGTAATTTGATGCACTGTTGCCCTTCTATTATCTTGCCACTCTCCGTTCTGCCCGAAAATTGACTAGTCGATGACGGCTACAGTTCGCACGTTCCGACCCAGTTTTCCGGCTGAGTGTCTAGTCTTTAAATACAGGGTGATTCAGTCAATTTCTGACCATTTCAGTACTATGATTTATTGACCCATTAGTGTTTCCAAACTCAGCATTTCAGTATGATATTTTAGGCAGTTCGGAGTTTTTATTCCCGTGGAAAAGTCTTGATGATATGCTCAATGTGGCCACCACGAACGTTTTGAACTACTCGCAGCCGAATGGTGAAGTTGTTCATAACTCTATCCAGGATTTCTGCATCCACAAGGGTGCAGCAGTCGACGATGCTTTGTCGCAGCTGGTCTAGGGTTCTTGGTGCTGTAGTGAACACACTGTCTTTAAGGAACCCCCAGAGATAAAAATCACATGGGTTTAGGTTAGGGGGCCAAAGAAAGCCACCCCCGAATCGATCTGGAAACCTGTTTGAAATGACACGATTTCCGAATTTCTGATTGAGAAAGTCTAGCACTTCATTAGTGGTGTGATGCCTAGCCCCATCCTATTGAAACCATTGATGTCAAAGCGGTATACGCATCCTGGTGGGTCTCGACACTTATACTCCTTCCGGAACTTTCTTTGCACGGTTACAGGTGATTTTGTCTCGAAATATCATTCGACAACCTTGCATTTCTGCTCTGTTGATAAAGCGGGCGCCATTTTTCAACAATACAAACTGCAACTATTTAGAAATTCGATATGGCGCTCATATTCTTTAAATTGTTTATCCCTAATGCACGTCATTCGAGTGAAATGGTCAGAAATTGACTGAATCATCCTTGAACATTAAACGAATGCAGCTGTTTTGCTAATTCTCTCTCTATGGTTCCGAGCGCCACAATCATCCCACATTCAAAGCTGTTAAATTGCATAGCTTTAAAAACAAATCACTTATACTGGATGGTAAACAATCTAAACAACCCTTAAAGTTAAAAGTAGTTAAAAGTAATGCCTCATGGAATTTTATTCTTATTTCAATGAAATAAATTCCCTGTGTGGATCGGTAGTTTTTTTTCACTTTTATTGATTAAGCGACTATGTTCTTATACAAACTGTTTCGCTACATCCAACATTTTACTTAATGATCGAAACAAATGGTGAAGCTAATTCCTACTGAACCAAATTTGAATCTACAAATCCAAATTATGAATTGTATAGGTTACAATAAAACTCAGAAACTATAGACAAATTGACCAGAATGTGAATCAATAAGAAATTTATAAATCCATACTTTTGTGGAAGAAATTAGAGTTTTAGAGATACCAAAATCAGTTCGAAAAGCAAGCAGACAATTTAACGCCGCACCGAGTACGGTGCAAACGACTTCGTTTGGATACTTAAAAGGTTCAAATTCTTCACAAATTGCACATGACTAATAGTCCACATGGTGACAGCTTTCTTTTTACTCCAAATAAACGTAGTTTCGTTTTTTACTATTCAATTCTAATTACACGAGGTTTGAAACTTCTGATTTTTCTTACTATGCTCGATACGTGACCAGGGTTAATGATTTTAAAATATTCCAGTTATTCAAAAATTATGTTGTAAATTAGTTTGCTCCGTTAGTTCTTACCACAATAATCCTTTTAAACAATTTTTATTTCATTTTATTTTATTTTGAAGTTTTACCTTATTTACTTATTTCTAAGGAGGCATTTTTTTAGATTTATTTATTTTTGAATTTATAAAAAATATTATAAACTTTACTTTATTTATTTATTCTTTTTTTAAAATTAAGTTTTGTGCTTTTTTTGTTCAACTTAGCTTTTATTTATTTTTATTTTTTATCTTTTTTTTTTACTTTTTTTATTTGTTCAATGATTCTCTGTTTTCAAATTTTATTCTGTTTTCTAACTATTATAGCTAATTGTTACTGTAGATTGTATGGTTTCGATCTGTTCTCTGTATTCTGCTAGCGATGCTAGCGATGCTCACGATGTAAAATAAAACTAATCTCTGTGGACAACAGGTTATGCATATTCAGTCATTTAAAGATCACTGTCTTTTAGTGGGACCATCCGGAGTATAGTGTATATTTTTTTCCTGGTTACATTTGCATGGCATATTTATACAAATGATGTTCTTTTGCTTTGAATGCATAAAAAGTCATTTAACAACTAAACAATGTAATAAAATTAATCTAAATATTGAAGATACAAATTGGATAAATCTTCATTTTTCACATTTACTGTGTTGAACGCCGCTACATCCGTATCGATTCTTTACTCCTCATACTTGAATTTACTGAAGTTTTTTTGTTTTTTTTTCTGTTTTTTTTTAGAATAAGTTGCAGAAAGTATAAATATCTATGTAAAGTTTCACTAAACAATTCTGTGCAAAGAGGATGGGCAAGCAAAAATAATTCGGTGTCGTAATGAATATTCCGAAGAATTAATGATTAGTCCACTTTGCATCAACACACTCAATTCAAGGAGAATGCATTACATGTCCAGCGTCTTTGTAAACTGGCTGAAAATTAATTTAAATAATTCAAAAATAAATTAAAGAAACGGCCATTTGAAAATAAAAATGGCATTTATAATGACATCAGTTATTACTATAACAAGGCTTTCCTTAAAGGACAACGAACCTTAAATATGTAAAAAAACGAAAATTCCGGGTAGAGGGGTGTCATGTTGGTGACGTCAAATTTATGAACATATTATGTATTGATGATGATTAATGTTGCATGCGATGTAAAACTTCCTCCGTTGATATCACCAAGATGGAAATTGCGTTCAGAATTTTCGTTTTTTCACACATTTAAGGGTTTGAATTTTTAAATATGCCACGATGTTATTAATGCGCCAATCATTCAATTTAAATAAAGTTGTATGTGACTGTGGAGATGTTCTGTAAGTATTATTGTTATTTCTCTTATTGGAAAGACAAAGACAGCAGCCGAATCATATATACCGCCCCAAATTAGGGCCAAGCCCATGGGGCTCGTTAGAAAGTAGAGAAAAAGTGCATACCAGTGGAAAATTAATGTCTGGACGGTATGCAGGAATTTCCTTTACTAGAATATGATGTGATTTGGCATTATTTCAGGGTTTTGTGTTGTGTGGATTTTTATAGTATTCAATGTACTTAGGATTTTGTGTGGTGTATATGGAATAATCTCAATGGTAAAAAGGATGGTGGAGAAAATGTATACTCATAACCAGCACAGCCATTTTATTTCACTTTATTGAGATATCTACATATTTAGGCATTTCGTTTGTGTTTATTTTTGCCATTTCCATATCTGGAATAACAACAAGTTTATAATCTTTATGGACGAAGTGAAATAAAGAATTCAGCATGTAATTGCAACTGCTGCATCAAAGTACTATAAGACGTTGAAAAGCCAACTGAAATACGAGCTCATAACTGCGTGACTTCGTAGGGACAAAATATCGAGAATTGCTCGGATTAGTCCTGTAATAACTTCTTTATTTGTAGTAAACACGGTGTTAATGATGTCGAAATTGTCATTTTTATTTTGAATTTTGCTTAAATACATGAAGTCAGCTTTAATTTTGGCAAATAATTAATTTTTTTGCTCAGTATACGTTTTCAATGTACCGTAAATTGGGGTTACTTGAACCCACGCTACATTTGCAATGCATTAAGCAATTATAATGGACAGTGGGTTCATGTTCGACCTACGTTTCGGACATTAAAAACATGACCAATACATTCAAAACTACAGACTCGGAACGTCTTTGAAACTTTTTTTTTGATTTGGGTCCAAGTAGACCACCAGGGTTCAAGTAACCCCAATTTACGGTACATCTATTATCATTAATGTTTTTTGGAGAAAAATCGAATTATTTAAAACTGCCAGATTAAACATATAAAGGGTGTTTACGTATTGTGTGTGCAAAATTTTAGGGAATTCGTAAAAACTGTGTATATATCGTAAAAGTTATCTAACTAGGTATCTGGGAGCCTATTCTGTTGCTTGAAAAGAAAACCTTTCTGATTTGTATTGGAAAATATTTCGTTTATCTCAAACACATTTCTAGGAATGATTCTATTTTCAGCTCCCTCAACAAATCACTTGTGACCGAAAGCGATCCTAAATTGCGTACGGTAATTCCAAAAGATTTATCTCCGTATGGAAGGATGGAAGGCAATGTTGACATCAGAAGGCAGTAACAGAGCAATATCGATTTAATCGAAAAGCACCTATCAGGACATCATTATAAGTCATTTTATACGATTGGTCACTTTAATACGATTGGCATTTTTGATTTTTTATTTAACTTATTTAACTGGTTGGGTTTTTCTTAATTTTATTATAAGAATACGATTCGGTGTAAACGGTCAACGTAATGCATCGAAATAAACTATGTCAAAATCGAGCGGTATCTCCAAAATTATTATATATTTACGTTAATATATGCGGAATTGTTCAGTTTTATATGCAATAATTAAACGCTTGGGTCCCCATTTTTTTAAATTTCGTGAACAAAGGCTAGAAACTTTTCAGAAAAATGTCATCATTATCAATAAGAAATGGGTGAATCCCAGATTGCATGAATCCGATAGCATCTGTGGTTTCAGTTTAATTTGCAGTAGCTAATGAATCTTCTGATGGCATCTTGGTTCTAGTTATTATGGGACCTCTACAGCGATTTCGGATATCGTAAATTCCCTGCCTCTCCAGATGAAAACTGTTTTGAAGGCGAAGAAAGGATCAACATCATATTAATAGATAGTCATTATGTTTCGGTTGCCGATGTATGTTTCCACAAAATTTTAGTTGTTTAGCAGGAAATTCCTCTAAATAGGTTGTTTTAATATAGTAAGATAAAAATAAAACGAAGAAAAATAAAAAACACAAATCCACATAAAAATTCTTCAAGGATTCAGGTGTACAATTCGGGGGCTATGCTTCCTTCTTCAGCGAATGACAAGTAACAAGGTAATACAGAATTTATACAGAAAGGGAAAATTGTAAGCCAATATAAACTGCCATATCAATGAATTATGACCAGCACCCCTTCAAGGCACATGCATGGTTCGCCCCAACAACGATTACACATTGCAAAATTTGCATAACAGGCTGAGAAAGCTTTAAAGCTGGTGCATCAAACGGCAGGTGACGAGCCTCAAGATGGGTAAACGTCCGGATTTAACGGACATCCAAAAAGGGATGATAATAGGCTATCGCAGCAAGGGTGGCACCATCTCCGAAATGGCGCGATTTGTGAACTGTTCACGGTCCGCTGTTGTGAAGGTGGACAGCAGAGACAGAAGTCGCGTTCCAACGCCATCACTGAAAAGGGTCACGAGCCATCGATCAACGGGGTGAGCGGCGCCTACGACGACTCGTAAAAGGTGACAGGAAAGCCATAGTCCATCAACTGACCACCAGATTCAACAGTGGTGCCAACAGACGTGTATCCGACATTACCGTTGAATGCACCCTGCTACGGATGGGCCTGAACAGTCGACGCATGGTTGCTGCACCCATGTTGACCAGGGGTCATCGTCAACGACGCCTAGACTTAGCACGTGAGCACCGCCATTGGACCACAGACGAGTGGGCTAAGGTCGCCTTCTCCGACGAGACAAGGTTTCTGCTCCATAAGACTGACGGGCGATGGCGAGTGCGTTGTGAACGCCATGAAAAGAGACTGCAGGAGGCTATTGTGGGCCGGCAACAGGCTGGTGGGGGTAGTGTGCCTGTGTGGGGGATGTTCTGTTGGGAGCAGTTAGGTCCACTGATTCGTCTAGAGGGCAGTTTGAATGCCTGTGGCTATCTGTCAATCGTAGCGGACCAGGTGCACTCGTACATGCTCACGATGTTCCCCCAATGTGATGGTGTGTTCCAGCAGGACAATGCACCCTGACACAGAGCACGTCTGCTTCTGGTATTCGAGTGCTCCCTTGGCCCTCTAATTCGCGGACATCAATCCAATCGAACATCTGTGGGAGCACCTTGATCGTCATGTATGGCAGCTGGACCCTCCACCTATGACTCTCGAAGCTCTGTGAACAGCGCTTCAAGCGAAATAGACTGCCATACCATCGGACATATACCGCGCACTTCTTGCGTCCATGCCACGAATCCTAGCAGCAGTTATAGTGGCGAAGGATTGCTACTCCAAAAACTAAGCGGGTGGTCATAATTCAGTGATATGACAGTGTATTTACAGATCCGGAAAATATTACAAGCCAATAATACCCAAAGTATCACTTTATAATGTGTTTAGATAAAGGGATCTTATCAGCTACTGGCTTAGGGTCGGTATTCAGCAATTGATTGGAAAATCACCCGAAATAAGATAAGTTGGATCCGCTTTTTTCCGTTTCGAAATTAAATACATTCGGTCGGCTGTGATTTCTAAATTCTTGTTTGTCAAATACAAAATTTCAGTGAAATTACTTTTTGAGACATTCCATTGGATTAACATTTTTGTAAAAATATTTGTCCGTGTCATCTTAGTTCAGATTTTTTTGCAGTTTATTTTTTTTTTAAAGTTTTCCTCTCAGACGATCGTTCTTAAGCAGCATTAACTTAGTTGAATGACTGGCATCATATATCAACGAAATTATTATCATTATTATATTATTTATTAATTACTTAGACACAAAGGGAACAGACAAAACGTCATTGGGAAAGGAGGTACTTTTTCCCCAAGTTTAATTTCAAATTTTCATTAAAAATTCCGTTTATCCTTTCAGACTCGACCTTCTCCCTCTCTCTCTCTCTCTCTCTCTCTCTCTCTCTTTGGAACTACCACATCGTCAGAAAGAAATTTAATGGCCATTAAAAATTAAACAACTCTTAATCCTTAAAGTTGATGGCAATAAAGGCGAAAGACCGGACAATGTTGAGTTTTAGTCTCCTAGGGAATGAATGCTAAAAAGTGAATTGAAGTTACAAGAGGGTGGGTGGAGGATGAGAAAAGAATTGTTAAGAGGAGGGATCTGGAAGAGGCAAAGACGATTTTCCACATATAAAATAAGAGGCTTAGAAATGAAAAAGAAAACTCCACTTTATGATGGACAAAAGTAGCAATTTAATTAAGTCATTTATGCTTAAGTTATTTGTAACTCTTTTTCATTACCTCCCCCCCCCCCTACCTCATACCTTATTAAAATGCCGTGACGTAAGTTGAAAAGAAGCGAGTGGTATACTGGAAATTTAAAGATGAAAAAAATAACATTTAGAATTTTAGTTGTTATATTTAAGTTATTAAATAAAAAGTTACCAAAGGAGACAGAAACGTCCTGAATTATTAAGTTAAATTATTCCTTGCTCCACTTTAAAATGAAATTGCTTGGTTTGCTAAAGCTCTTACTTTTTATTGATTAACACAACAAAAACGGAAATGCGATTTGCACGAGCTTTCATTTTCCCAATTATTTCTTGATTTGCCATCTTCAGTCTACGTTGGCTGAAATTCGATTATCCGATGGAATTTCGTTTGAATGCCACTTTTCCGATGTTTATTGTTTTTTTAAACGAAAGGCGCAGCATGTTGCTTGCTTTTTTTTTTTTTTTTTTTTTTTTTTTTTGCTTTTGTAACCACAAATGAAGAAGACGATTCTAGAATGCAGTTCATGTTTCCAGTTTCTTTCCAGTTTGTTTTCCTAATGATATAAATAGATTATGAAATAAGTTATTCAAGTTTCATTTTCGAAAAAAAAGGTATTACACTTTTGATATTCTCTAATTTAAGATTTAGCATTTTCAGAGAGACGTCATGATAGTCAAAGCGGGAAAGATTGTTCACAAAAAGACATTTACGACACTTGCTACCACTTTTGAAAGGAAAATTTTATAAGTAGCTAAGTAGGCGCATTATTAATCTCCATTTTGTTGAATTGGACTTCAAGAACACAATAGAAATAGTTTAATCTCCCATGATGGTGATTCCGATTTTATACGCAAAAAAGTTTATCGGACGAAAATTACTCATACCTGGATTTTGAGTTTAAAGAATTAGGTAATGTGTACTTGGCAGTGATATTCCGTCCTAGAAAACTTGAATAATGAACCAGTAGAAGTGGCTTCTGGGCATCTGTCCTTCATTAGTTTATTGGTGATGATTCAATTAAATCTAACAGGATTGCCGCTTTTCAATTTGTAATTACAAACCTTCATATTAAAAACATCCTTCTAAGCATACAGACGAAGGCAAAAGAGCAAATATTTCCTAAGTATTAGATAAGAAACATTGCTTCATAATTTATGTATAAACATTAAAATTTTTATCTCATGTTTAAAGCTTATTTGGGATTTAATCGAATGTTAATAGAGTGCATTATGATCTTATGTTTTAAAGATTTCATAAAACAGCATAATCGGATTATGAGACGAACAAGTAAATAAGTCTGAATTCATATCGAAACAGAAAATACGAGTTGCACCTTCTCATCATAAATACAAGATAGCTCAAAAAATGTATGCACTCTTTATTCGAAATCCAATATCTTTAGCATAAATTTAAATGAAATTTTTATTACTACCTATGAAGATCCCTAGGTCCCTAAAGGATCATGTTTATCGGAGGAAACCAGCTACACTGGATGCTCTACAAGAAAACTTTCAGGCTGAACACACATTACAGAAGATAGTTCGTACAAGAGTTTAGCGGCATCGACAGTATTTAGATGCCGCGAGTGGCCACTCCTGTCATATCAGTTTTGCCTTTGTATAAATATAGTAGTTACGATTATAAAGTAATATTTTTCATGTCAAAGAAAATTTGCAGCATCAAAGAGATTTCCAGATATGTTTGAGAAACTAGTGATGCAAATATCTGATGTTTCCGATCAACAGAAATTTCTGTAGTGTTTATATAAGTTTTGTATCATTTCGCAACCCAGAGGTTGAAAAATTCTGTTCACGGTATGGACGGCGTAATCTGGCTCCGTGATTGGTTAGGCCATATCGCATTCTTCACGTGATGAAGGAATGCGCATAATAATATAGTCCCTTTTGAAATGACTTCATTATAACCTTGGGCTATTTTAAAAAGATTAATGTAATACTAATTTAATTTTAACAAGTTCCAGAATTTAATGGAATAATAACTCTCAATATAATACCATTTAAATTTCCCAATATTACATTGCTCCTGGAGAAATAGTGTGCAATATAATAGATGCCCTAAATTAAATCAACCAATCACAGAGCCCATTACGCGGCTCTTGTGTGCTAACACAGTATACAGGGTGTTTCAAAATTATGTACAATAAATTTAGTGACAAATTCTTCAGGTCAAAAGAAAACGAAAATGTTCTATAGCACTTTGTCTGGAAAGATTTGTTTGCGAGTAATCCAATATGATAGAGTAGGGAAGCACGGTAGTTAGCGGACGATATTTTAGCAGTTCCAGCGTTTCGACCCAACACTAGGTTGAGTGGTTTGTTCCATTTAAACCTACTTTAGGGTTGTTCCATTAGTTGTGTACGGTAGTTTCCATTACTGTAGTTTCACTAGTAATATCAATTTCAGAACGTTTGCGTGCTTTGACATACGCATTACGATTTACGTAAAAAAAAGTCATGTACACGTATTCCAGTGCAGAATACACTGATATGCACCTAATGTATGGTCTTGCGGACGGAAATGCTGTGGAAGCAAGAAGACTCTACCAAGAACGCTTTCCGAATAGACGTTTGCCAAATAACCGAACATTTGTATCTGTCGACAGACATTTGAGGGAGCGTGGTTCCTTTGGCCGTCAAACAGGACAAGGGCGGCCTGTAGCACATTCTCCGGATGAGGAGGATGTGATAATTGACATCGTACATGATGAACCACAGACAAGCACCTGTCGTATTTCTTCCATGGTACACATTCCGCACTCATCTGTTTGGCGCATTCTTCACCGTCAGCTTTTGCATCCATACCACCTGCAACTGGTTCAGGCACTGAACCCAACGGACTATCCACACCGACAATGATTTTGCTAATGGATACAACGTCGTCATGCTGCAGACCCTAGTTGTCTCAGCCAGATACTTTTCACGGACGAAGCAACCTTCACCCGGACAGGAATCGTAAATTCTCACAACCAGCACCATTGGGCAGATACTAACCCGCATGTTACCAGAGCTCGAGCGCATCAAGAGCGTTTCTCCGTGAACATTTGGTGTGGAATTGTCGGAAATAACTTAATTGGCCCTTATGTGTTGCCGCCACGATTGACTGGGCGAACGTATCTTTTGTTTCTGCAGAATGCATTGCCAGAATTACCGGAAGATGTTCCTCTTTTGATAAGATCTAACATGTGGTTCATGCATGATGGCGCTCCAGCACACCTTAATGCTGCATACACGAATCGGTGGATAGGTCGAGGTGGACCGGTAGCCTGGCCTGCAAGATCACCCGATCTTAATCCCGTGGACTTTTTTCTGTGGGGTCATGTGAAAACGATCGTCTACAGCACAGAAGTTCCTAACATTATGGATCTGCGACAACGAATTGAAAATGCATGCCAAACCGTTCGTAATGCTGGCGACGAACTCTTCCATGACATCAGACGGTCGCTCATGCAACGAGCCGAAGCGTGCGTGCGAGCTGGTGGCGGGTACTTTGAACAATTCCTGTAATTTGGAGCCACGGGTTTAGTTGGCTGTATCGCGTAAATAAATCGTTTCCAGACAAAGTGCTATAGAACATTTTCGTCTTCTTTTGACCTGAAGAATATGTCACTAAATTTATTGTACATAATTTTGAAACACCCTGTATAGAAGAGGCTATTGCAAACTTTCATAACTTTTATTTGGAATCTTATTTTTTTGACGTTACAAAATTCATTAACTTATCGCGATGTTAAATATTGAATTTCCAAGTTTGCATAGAAATAAGTATAGGTTTCGGCTGCAAATGCCTTATCTGATATCTGTGTCCTCATTTAGAGTGTTGTAATATTCCGCTCCTACTAACTCCATTTCAGAATGGCCAGTACGAGGATAAACTAGGGGAAAACAAAGACAGCAACTTTCTGGTCTAATCACCATCGGGGAAAATTTTCCACGCACAGAGAGAGAGAGAGAGAGAGAGAGCATGGTTAATTTAAAGAGAAATTGGGCCGATAAGCTTATATGCTGGCCAAAGGCGGATGTTACTAGGGATATAAAGGATACCACAAACATCCATGCGACTGCGGATCCGAACCCGCGATCTGATGATCATGACAGGCGCAAGGCTCTGAGGTGGGGTTCTGGTTTAATATGTTAACTTATTGTAAGTTATAATGAGACTTATCGTTTGAGGCTAACTTATTTTCTTAACTTATAATGAGAAAAGTACTATTAATATAATTAAGAAATGATATTTTGGTTACAATTTCTTAATTTTGGTTGGTAACCTAAACACTTTAAACGACACAGCCTTTCCATTGATAGTTTATTAAGCTTAGCCACAATGAATATTTATTTGTTAAAACAAACCTTTTTAAAAATATATTCTTCGCCCCCCTTGGAGTTAACTTTACATTCATAATAAATATTTTCATATTCTTGTAAACAGAGACGAATAAAATCCAGTAGACTAAGTTTGCGAGACTCATATCTGGTTTTGTAGTTTGGTTTACATTTTCACCTCCACAACCCGAAAAAGCCCTAAAAACAGAGCCGTATAATTCTAGTGTCTAAATTAAATCTGCCGACATACCGTTGGTTGTTGTCTCTTATATGCAACTCGGCGTCTGCGGTTGAAAATCGTGTGAAGGCTCTTCCTTCCGTCTATGGGGCTACGTCCCCCCTCCTCGTTTTCCCTTAATTCCAAGTCAAAATCTCCAACCATTAAAGCGAGGCACGCGACTCACATTCACCCGACCCGCGCCCATAAATCAAAGACAAAAGCCCCGCGACGCTCACTGTATTAAACACGCCGAAGCGACCATTGTTTGTTGTTGTTGTTGTTGTTGCAGGTGGCGCTGCGTTGTTGTTGGTCGGAAAAGAAATAGCTGAAGGGGTTTGCATATGTTTGTGTAAGGGACCGAAGGTGGGGGGGAGGGTTTAGTAGCAGATGAAGTGCTTATTACCGACAATGAACACGATGAGGAAGCGTCGGCGGCTCTTCTCCCAGCACAGACCATCAGGGGGGGGGG
>JAHWFO010106707.1:375848-414431 GCA_023313115.1 Rhysida immarginata
CCCCCCCCCCCCCCCCCCCCCCCCCCATAATGCACGAGTCGGTTCACAACCGGGATCCTCTGCGGTGTGTGTGTCACCTCGCACTCTAAAGCAGCATCCGTGCCCTCGGAGCGTGGAATAGCATTTCCCCGCAATCCGGTAGTTGGTGCCTGCTCGAGTTATCATAAATGCATGGGATCGTTCGAAACCGTCATTAGGCGTGTTCGCCGCATTCACTAGGCACGTTTCTCGCTTTTCGTTTATGGCGCCATTTTTATGGAATTCGACCGTGTTATTGGGTTAAAGGAACAGAAGGGAAAAAATGTTGTACGCTTTTATTCAATTAATTACGTCATTATTTCAGTCACAGGAGGGAGAGTTTATGTTTAGATCAATTAAGTCGACTCCTGTGAAAATTTCGGATAGAAAGCGATGGCCATGTTATTCATCTACATTTACATTATACCGTGTTTGCTTTGTCTTTGATAAATCCCAATAATTATACTTTTCTTAAATTTTATATATGAAATTTAAATATTGTGACAGTGGCATGCAATTAGCAGTGTCACGTGCCTATACAATTAGTACTCTCTATTGAATATTTCAATTTATAACAGATTTAGGAAAAGCTAAATGTTTCTGTCTTATTGTTTGACTCGAGATCAGTTATACAAGTAGCAGTGCGCATGATAACTCGAGCAGGATGATTTATTAGGTGAGATAATTTGGAGCATATATACACAATTATTCAATACATAAAACAATTTTCTGTATAAATGAAATTTTATGAGCAATCAGCGGCCATTCAATCTTAAATGATCCGAATTATCTCTCTTGTCAATTTTTTTAAATTAAAAGAGTTCCCGATTCGGGACTCTGTTGGATCAATACAGGAGCCAAAATTCATGCCTATTTTATGAATAGGTTTCTTTACTTTTTTCATAAGATAAGAGAACCTATGCTATCGGGTTAGCGATTCTACTTTGATGGAAGTTTAACTTCTCGTCAAAGTGAACGCTCAGGATATTTAATTGAGAGTTCGCAATTTCTGACTCAGATTTTTAAATTACAGAAAGCGCCGCACTAAAGAGCACATTTCAAATGGTCATAAAAAAATGGTGCCCAAAACAAAACAGTCGATGCAACAGCCCTCACCGCACGAAAAAGTATGGCCGCTGTTTTTCGCCTGTTCGGATGTTGGAGGGAGATCTTATCGTGTCAGATATTTTTCTTTGTGATGATTTCTTGAAATAACGTGTGTTCCCTAATCGTGTATGACGATTATTTCTGAACTCGGACAGTGCATCGATTCTATTGGAGGCCGTCTTTCTCATAAAAATAGTAATTTTCAGAGAATAGTTTTGGTATTTTCGTATAATAAATGGCATATTTCGGTCTATCAAATGGTGTTGTTGTTTATTGTTTTCTTTTTATGATCAATTAAAATGTGTCAGTAGGCTCGGAACCACACTCTTAGATTTCTTTTACATTGTGACGTTACAGTGTAGGAGTCACGTGTGTCTGATGGCAGGACTATATATATATAGAAAATTGTATAGTTGAAAATTAAAAAAGTTGTGATTATAGATTTTTTTTTTATTATTAATAGTGCGTAGTCTTATAGTAAGTGTGTTCGTTGTATGAGTGGTATTGTTTGTAGTGCGTTAAGTTGTTTTGTTTATCTTGTCGTGAGATATATATATGCCGTGAACGATCGTTAATAGTCCTCTGTTGAAGCTGCATTGTTAATGTATCTTCCGAGAATATAGCTCAGCTTCCAGCGGAGGATTGTTGCGATCGTTTTCGGCGAATTTGAAGAGCGTGTTTTTTGTCTTTTGCCGTTTGTTGTGAATGAGAGATATTCTTGAGTCATCATGGAAAAGGAAGAATAACAAGTAATGAGAGATGCCCCTTACCGTTGATGTTGGAGACGTTCGAATTGAAACGACAAAAAAAAAATGTAACGGACGTTGTTGTTGATTAAGTAACAGTCTATCTCACGGATCGATTATGAAAATAAGATCACAATAATGATGGAATTCGATGTCCAATAACGCCTACAAGTCTGTCAACAACAGGGACTTAATAAAGAGGAAAGCAACAAGTAAAATGTCGTTGAAAGTATAAACTGTTTTATTGTTCATAAATGTTATTATACTTTTTTCTTAATATGGTTATTCGTCCGGCCTCTGATCGTACGAGCAAGGCAAGAAGCGGACCATAATTCATGATGGAACCTGAGCAGTACGACCAGTAGTGAAGAAACTGAGTGTTCGAATCCAATGACGAAATTGAGAGCGACAGGCGTGGGATATGGTAAAGCAGCGTGGTGGTAGAGTAATATGAAGTTCCCGGGTGAGTGCGTTATGATGTTTTTGTGTAAAGGCCACGGATGCACGCCCAAACTTTACAATTATCTATGATTGACAATTTTTTTATCGAAGTTACGGCTACATTATATTGGATATATGGAAACATTCGCGGACTTGATTTTTTTGTGTTCAAAGCTCTTCAATTAATGTTAATTAGCAACTGTTTAAGATATAAGTTAATTGATAATTTTATTTATTCTTATTAAGCACCTAGCCATCTTAATTGGGACTCAGCAAGAATTTAGTTATGGGTAATGTGGTTGATGCGACTAGCAAGCTTGACTGATGCAACAGTGATGCACGGAGCGCATATGACTATAATTGTAAAACTAGTAGCGCACTCCGTCATTGAATTGATTTAACGGGCACCTACAACTTACCAGGAGGGGTCACTGTTCCTCCCCCTTTTCTAGGTAAATAAAGGAGGGGCATTGCGCTGGTAGGCGCAAACGAAGGGAATATTTGATTCGGAAGTCTAGGTCTCCCTAGAGCGGTGGTCAAGCAAGCATAGCCAATATAACTGTAATTACCTGCAA
This sequence comes from Rhysida immarginata, assembly GCA_023313115.1. NCBI lineage: Eukaryota > Metazoa > Arthropoda > Chilopoda > Scolopendromorpha > Scolopendridae > Rhysida > Rhysida immarginata. The sequence continues at coordinate 378,736 of JAHWFO010106707.1, forward strand.
CTGCAGAGTCCCTGTTATTAAGGCTAGAGTGCCGGTTGTATAAATTAATTACATTAAAAGGCCTTGGCCTTGAGTTAATTTTGAACCAGAAACATGATAGATGCGGCCCCTAAGTGATAAAATAGCATGTATTAGTACAATATATATTTGTTATGGAATGTTTATATGATTAGGCTAATAAATTAATGTGCGCATATATAATTACAGCGATGTGTCATTTCTAGTTTTCGGTCTCGAACTCTTAGCTCTCGCTCACCTCAAATGCTGTTCATCGAACACTAGGGCATTATCGGGCATATTGCGGGGGTGGGGGAACGCTACAACATTAAGAGATTCTAATTTTTAAGTTTGGGTAATATGAGTTAAACCTGTACCATTTCCCAGTTTAAGTATTCAGCATTGAATGTGTTGCACCAAACCGATTGTGGCGCATTATTTGAATTCATGAAGTATATTCATGCGTTCAGTAGCTGCGTCTGAAAGGCCGCTGCCAATAATGGCACCAATAAACAAAAATGATTTTATAGCGAGCACATTTTCTTGTTATAGCATCATACATGGATATATAGAATTAACCAACATTTTAAAACAGTTTAGAGAAAATATATAAATATGAAAACTAAATTTTAAATTACTATCTAACTAAACTAATGTATAGAGAGAATTTAAACGAATAAACTTGAACAACTGAAAGGTTAAATGCAGAGTGAAGTTATTCTTCATATATTTGAACAAACAATAGTTCTTTATTTGTAGGCATTCCCACAAAATGATAAACGAAGTGAGCCTCAATTGCTGAAGCATAACGTTATTTTTTCATGTTCAATTACTAAAGTGTTTCTACGTTATCATCTACTATTTAAGCAAGCGATTAACTACAATTAATTAGCAATAAGTATCACAGTAATTAGATTTAGATACTGTTAAGCCTAAAAGAAATATGCTCTTGATACAAATGAGCTATGGATAACAATAGGTCTAACAACTCGTAAGGAGTTGGTTGATATATTACACGCCAGATTACACGTGCTACTAAACCAATTCCCACTATCATTATTTACTCGTTACATTCAGTCATGCCACGTTGTTACGAGTTGTTTGATATATTACATGCTGTATCTTAGCATTGAAAGTTCCAAAGGTACCATTTGGTACCATTAAAACACGTACTACTAAACAATTCACACTATCATTATTTATGCGTTATATTCATTCATGAGACATCCTTGCACGTACACGTGCCATTAGACCAATATCTGCTATCACTAGCTACTCTTATATATTAGTTCATGAGAGGTCGTGACGATTTGTTTGATATATTAAATGCCATTTCTGGTTATAGGAAATTTTTAAGGGGGTGTCATAATTGTACCATTAGAGCACGTCCCTATTCCGTGCGAACTTGTTCGTGCTCTGTCCCATATTAATGGACTGGTGAAAGGAGTGTGAAAAAGTTAATTCGTTTTCAAGTTATCGAAATAAATAATAAACTCCTTACAAATAAAAAGAATCTTTTGATTTAGAGACTGTTCTGCCCTTTCAATAATCGTCAATCACGTGCATCCTGCACGCGCACCATCTCATTAACCTTTAGAGCACGCGCAGAGCCGAACCTATGTGCTTAACACGCGTATTCCCCAATGCAAGGATAATTCGTGTCTTGCAGCAATTCAATACATGCACTCTCCCTATTGCAACGCAATGCATTGTTAGAATTGTGTCTACAGATGGACGGACGGACGGACAGCTGGACAAACCGATCACATAAGCACTTTTCTACGAAAGTGTGCTAAAAAGCTAAAGGGAATATTACCCGATGGATCAATCTGTGGAAATTTTTAAGTTTCTTCTTATCTTTTAAATTGTTTATATAAGGTCCTGGAAGAAAGTATAAGGTCGCTTGAAAAAACAATGCTGTGTCGAAACCGTTTAGTTTTACGATCTGTTCTTTCGAAATATTGTTCAACAACACGTAAAGAATATTTATAAACAATAAAGAGTCCATAGTAAACATAAAAATAAAATTATAGTAATAAATGTGATATTTCAGCAATTCTGCTTGGACGAAAGTATAAGGTCGCTTCCTATTTCCCCTAAATTTAATGAGCCATGCTGACCACTGACTCATAATTATACAAATACATGCTAAATAGGTGTTCTTGAGTTAGATAAAGTAAAATTATTGACATATTTTCCTTGTATCTTGTGACTTTCACAATGCCGAAAGGAAAGCATCTTTCTGAGTTTGAAAAAGGTCAAATTGTGCCATTCAAGCAGTCTGGCCTAACTGGATCCAAAATAGCTGCAAAAATTGGAAGATCAATTACTGTTGTAAATAATTTCTTAAAAGATCAAGATAATTATAGCGTCAAGACAAGATCAGGGAGGCCACCAGCAATGACTCGCCGAGAGAAACTGAGGGCTTTGCAATTAGCTCGCACCAAACATCATTCCTCGGCTGTTATTAAAGAACAGTTGAACTTAAAATGCACAAGTAGAACTGTGAGACGTGTACTCTCGTCGGATCCTCATCTGTCGTTTTCCAAGATGATGGCAAGACCACCACTGACACAAGCTCACAAAGATGCAAGACTTGCCTTTGCCAAGAAATGCGTATCCTTTGGGGAAAATGGGAAAATGTCGTCTTTTCTGACGAGAAAAAATTTAACCTAGACAGGCCTGATGGTCTCACTCGATATTGGCATGATATCCGTGGGAATCAAGAATATTTTTCCAAGAGGCAAGCTGGTGGGGGTTCGGTGATGGTGTGGGGTGGATTTGCGCGGGGTTGAAAACTCCTATTGTGTTCATAAACACAAGGATGAATTCCTTAAAGTACCAGGACATGCTGGCGGACAACTTACTACCGCATACCCCTCTCATCACTTCAGGCGACTGGATTTTTCAGCAGGATAACGCACCAATCCACAGCTCAGCATCTACAAAAGAATGGTTTTCAGCCAACCAAGTAACTGTATTAGACTGGCCAAGCCATAGCCCTGATTTGAACCCAGTTGAGAACTTATGGGGTATCTTGGTGCGTACCGTGTACCAGAATCGTCGCCAATACAACACCAAGGAAGCACTTGTTGCAGAAGTGAAAAAGGCATGGGGAGAAATGCTTCCTGAAGTATTAAAACAACTCACAGACTCCATGATTAACCGAATGATTAAGGTTATTGAAAAAAAGGGCGATTTCATTGGCTATTAAAACAAAATACATCCCGACCTTAAACTTATTTCCAGGCAAAATACCTGAAATATGACGTTTTCTGTTATAATTTTATTATTTTTGTTTATAATGGATTCATTTTACACATACTTGTTTATTTTGTGTTATTGAACAATATCCTGAAAGAACAGATCTTACAAATAAACGGTTTAGACACAGCATTGTTTTTTCAAGCGACCTTATACTTTCTTCCAGGACCTTAACTTTTAAGTCATTTATATATATTACATATTTTTTATTCTTTATACACTGAAGAGTAATTGAATTAGAGATAGCTGTCATTTTGCAAATATGGCTCTGTGGGCGGCCCTGACAACGGAAAGACGGAAAGCAGCGATCCGACAATCTAAGAAGTGATGCTGCAGAAATCAGTAATAGTCGGACTCAGCATGGTTAAGATGAAAGATCTAAGTGCATTTGATCGTGGGCAAATTGTCGGGCCCGACGAACGATTAACTCCATCTCGGAAGTCGTGCAGGCACTGGGATTTTCACAAGGTACCGTGTCACGGGTGTACCGTGAATACGTCGATGCCGGTAAAAACCATCCCTGCAAGGGTCAACTGCCGTGGGCAAGAGCGTGTGGATGAGCGGGGTCGTCTTCGACTAGCTCGCATCGTAACGACGGATAGACGGGCCACAGTGCAATAGATCACTCGGTAATTTAACGCTGGTGAACAGAAACGTGTATGGGGTATAGAAGATATCGTTACACGCGGGTATCACAGAACGAGTAGCATGGGCACAGGAACATCGCCACTGGATCTCAGACACAGTATCCCGTCGATGGCAGGGTACGAGTACGGTGCAAACCACATGAAGCGATGGGCCCTTCTTGCCAACAGGGTACTCTGTACTCTTCAAGGTGGTGGAGGTGGCATTCTCGCCTGGGGACTGTTTACGTGGACTGAAATGGGACCCCTCGTGCATGTGGTTTTGTCCCTCACATGTGAACGTTTCTGGGTTATAGTTGACGGATCATGTGCTTTCATGTCAAAACTCTTAAATTAAGTTACTATGGAGAGTAATAGCATTTTGAATTTTTAACAGGTTTACTTTTTGCATTTATGCAGGTTATTTATTCAAAAATTTACTCAGAAATGGCTGGTCTTTCTAGGCGACCTCTAAAATGGATTAAAAAATTTCGAGATTGCCTTACCTTATGTAGCGCTCTTAGAATAAACTAATACAGATTCAGGCAAAAACCGAAAGAGTGAAATGACTAATTTGTTATGCATTCCGGACATTGCATAAGTAAACGTAGATTTGACGGCAGAATGGAATTTTCCAGAAAAATATATATAATAAACACATAATGAAAACTTGATTTGAAAATTTTGCAGTCTCGGTTTGCATTTTTTCTCAGATATCAGTATTACTTTGTACATCAGGCTTTGATGAGTTTGTTTGCGATGTCATCCATGGGGAAAGCTTAGAGTGTTTTAATTTAATAATTTCCTCATTGTAAAGTTATGAAAATAATTTCTATCTAAATTTAATTTTGTTTTCTTTGGTATGGAATTCATAATTAAGTTTTGAAAAATTAACTTAATTTTCTACCTAAATTCCTCATTCTGTGACCCTTCCAGAGAGCGCTTTGCATATTCAAACAGCGTGACATTTTTACGCAAATAGCTGAAAATTGTTTTGAATGTTCTATGTACGAGGAAAAAATAAACCTTTAATATCGGAGAAAATGCTTGTCCTTATACCAATGAAAATTTAATTTTTTAATGTAGAAAATGACTTACGGATTGAGGCTTTGCATAAATCCTCTGGGTGTTAGAATTCACCTTTTTGATAAAAAAAAAACTACCGATAATTGATTTTGATTTGAATTCACTTTTTATAATCCTGCAACATACTAGTCCCTACTAGTCCTACAACGTCATTCTTATTAGAACAGTCTCTTTAACAATTTCAGTTTTATTAGTTAATATGATTTCATAACAAATTGCGAAGTTGGTCCCTTGGGGAGGGGAGGTTAAATTCACCCGCACATGGGAACAACCAGTACTACAGGATGATTCAGTCAATTTCTGGCCATTTCAGTACTGTGATTTATTGACCCATTTATGTTTACAAACTTAGCATTTCAGTATGATATTTTAGGCAGTTCAGAGTTTTTATTCCCATGGAAAAGTCTTGATGATATGCTCAATATGGCCACCACGAAGGCTTTGAACTGCTCGCAGCCGAATGGTGAAGTTGTGTTTATTAACGTCACCTGACAGATGGAAGAAGGCCTCATCTGACACCCACAGGTTGTCCACAATGTCCTGATTGGCTTCCATTTCTGCTCCAAACTCCATCGCAAATTGTTGTCGCTTCGGTCTTCCAGTGTCTGTTAACTCCTGATAAACATGGATCTTATACGGGAACAGGTGTAAATCCTTTCGTCGTGGTATACGACAGCCCTTCTTCAATGAATAGGCGGCGAACAGATTTTTTGGTAGGGGAATCGACCAACCTTGTGCGAACATTTTCGACAACTTCGGCCGTTCGGACATCAGCTTCGTTCCCGCCTTTTTTCTTGCCTTTAACACATCCAGTGGCACGAAATTGCTTGACAAAATCCATGATTGCTTGCCTGCCTGGTGCGTCTGGACACTTATGCTCCTTCCGGAACTTTCTTTGCACGGTTACAGGTGATTTTGTCTCGAAATACCATTCGACAACCTTGCATTTCTGCTCTGTTGATAAAGCGAGCGCCATTTTTCAACAATACGATTTTCATGTAGCGCCGTTGCAACAATACAAACTCCAACTATTTAGAAATTCGATATGGCGCTCAATTTCTTTCAATTGTTATCCCTAATGCACGTCATTCGAGTGAAATGGTCAGAAATTGACTGAATCACCCTGGATTCGATTAGACTTTAAAATAAATTCAGTCTTGTTAAAGTAATAAACTTTGCATTTTATTGTCTCACGAAGTAAAGCTAAAATTACAAGAAGAATTGCATTAACGATATTATTGGCTTCTCTATGAGTAAAAAGCCCCTTCCCTCTTTATCTGGTTCAGTGTTCGTTGGTTCTACAATGTCATACATGAAATTGAAAATTGAACATTGTTATCGAATTCCAGAAAGAAAGTCCCAGCTAATCATCTTTGAAGTCGCGTGAATTTCCATTTAGTATGTATTTTAATCCCGTAATGGTTGGTTGGGTTATTAGAAATTTTGGCGTCGACTACTAAGGTAATTTTGCGCCTTTTACATAAGTTATATCTGTACGCATCCCGGAACAATCACAAACATCCATGCCCACGGCGGGATTCGAACCCACGACCAGGCGGACTCGAGAACTAGAAAGCCTATATGCCCTAGCCCTCTCCGCCACCTGGCCGGCAATAATACCGTAATGGACGCTTGAAATAAACACTAGCACATACAATTATGCAGTCGCATATAAATATGTAAACAATTTCATGCTTCTTCTTATTCAATATGCAATAAATGTTCAATAACGATATCTTACTTCATCAAGCTTGACAATCCATATTAAATACCGTAGGGATAGTCCACATTCCAGAATACTGAAATTCCGCTAAACACGTAGGATTTTCTTCATCTGTCATCACATATTTTCATGAAAATAATCCTCAGGTTTCCCTGTTGCCTGCACATAACTCATAACATCATGTTATCCAATAGAACCTTCTATCCCTTGACATTACTCTCTTATATGCAGATATCTTATCCACGATTTTTAAGACTGATCCTCACCTCCCTGGAGGAAATAAACGACCTTTTTACATGCCCAAAATTCCAATGTTTAGCTATTTTCTTTTCAACAATTGATCGGCCTCGGTGGCTCAGTGGTTCCGTGATCGCCTCTGATGCCCGAGTACGCGGGTTTTTCAGAGGGAAATCCTGAGATCACGCACTTCCTTCGGAAGGGAAGTAAAGCCGTTGGTCCCGTGTAGTCGTTTGCCGGCTGCACGTTAAAGAACCTTTGCGAGGCAATATTTGCGGCATCTATAACGCCGTCCTGAAATGACCATAGCAGTTGAAAAGGACGTTAATACCAAACAAACCAACCACAATTGCCCCACATCCTCTGCTCATTTTCTCAGAAGCCAACATTGTAAGAATTACAAAAATTCATAAATGGAACATACTAAATTAAATAAACATTCAGTGCTGTATGAGGCCACAACCTCTCATAAAGCAAAAGTAAAATCAAATACACAGTGATAGCTCAACGAGCTGTCACAAAATGAATGAGCTATAACTACAGTATTAGATATAAACTAAGGATATTCCAATAAGAATAAAATTCGATATAGCAAACTCTACACTTTGTAAAAGGTTTGAAAAACTTTTTGAGATTCACTCTGGTGTCCAGAATAACTAAAGACTAAACTTGAAAACTACAACCTCTGACAATTAAGTTCGGTGAATGAGTTCACACAACAAAATGCAAAACAGATAGAGCCACATTTACTTTATTGTCCTTCAAAATAATCACCCTGGAAGGCAATACACTTTTGGGATCGGGTGTATAAGTCCTGGAAGCTCCTTAGTGATGGCGTTAAGTTCACGTGTCACATTTGCTTGAATGTCTGGGATGTCCGCAAATCTGTGTCCCTTTAAGGCCCGTTTCAGGCGTGGGAGCAAGAAAAAGTCTGCCGGTGCCAAGTCTGGTGAGTAAGGTGGATGAGCTATGGATACGACCCCTTTGTTGGCCAGAAACTGTTGCACGGTTACGGCAGTGTTCCTCTTTGATCCATTATCCACAGTTATGTGCGCACGCTACACCTTCAACTGAAGAAACGAGCATCTGCTAAACCATTGCACGCACAAACGTGACCTGTCTGAACTTGCTTAAACAATGACTGGGCTTGTATTCACATGCATTGTTACTCGCGTAAAGCTCGCACAGATTAGGGTGTGACGTCATTCACCGAACTTAATTGTCAGAGGTTGTACTTTGCTCATGTGTCTGACATTATTAGAGGGGATTCATAACTTTCATTTTATTTTTTATGATTTAGAGACAAGGATGACACAGTAGCCAATTTTACCCTTTCTTTTATTCATGTTTTAAAAGATAAAAAAATATTTTTTTCTGCTTCAATAAATAAAAACTGAATTGAAACCAAAACCCCCTTCCGCTAAAAAAATGTCAAAATTTATTGTAGTATTGTCGCCATTCTTCAAATTTGTTCTTCGCCTAAAACAGAAAAACATGTCTTGTTAGAAATGTGTAACTTATTATGGTTTTGTGGCCTTAAACCAATAGGCAGGATGGAAAGAACATAAAATAAAGAAAGCTCAAAGTTTTAAGAGATAGAGTGAAGTACACATTTAAAAAAAATGCCTTTATCCAATATTAAGGTTTATGTTCCTTATTTTATCGTGGCTGTTTGAAATTTTGGTCAGATTCATACATTTTAACGTGGTTTCTTATTTTGGAAGCAGTGCGTGACGAATGGGTTGGAGCCTGTGCGATTTGCCAACAACTCTACTTTAATAAGGCAATATTTTAATAAGTGTTTATCCTATTCGAATGACAATTTGAATTTTTAACTCCTTCCGAGGATGCCTGCAACGTTATTATTATTCATAATAAAAACATCATGTCACCTTAAAAGTTGTCATGTTGCTCGTGTTCGATTCTGTTGTTGTTTTGTTTATCTATAATGTGATCTCCATCATGTTGTTGAAATGGTTGCTGTTATTCTCACGTAAACATTTATTTTGAAATGTTCGTGAATAAACTATTCTTTCTTTGAACGAGGCAAGCAAGCTGATCTATTCCTTCGAGGGTTTTTGTTTTTCTATTTCTAATTCCAAGAAACGCCTTATTCTAACATTCAAACGGTTTTTGACTACAGATGGCAATGCCAAGTTACAGACATTAGTTATGTACGGTTTGAACTTCAGGTTTCCCCATAGCCAAAAGTCAAAAGGCGTCAGATCGGGCAATCTGGACGGCCATGCATGCAGAAAAGACACGGTTTTCCCGAAATGTTGAGCGGAGGAGTCGTTGCACAGGAGACGCAATATGCGGTACTGCGCCATCTTGCATAAAGGTGACTGTATGCAGTGCTTGTCGCGCTTGCAATTCTGGAATGATGCTGGTACGTAACAGTGCTGCATAGCGCACATCAACAATGACAGAAAATGTTTTAAGAACAGTCCCAGCGACTTCCTCGTTCGAAGAGAAATGGGCCGATTATGAAATTAGTTGTGAAGCCACACAAGATTATACCGTTTGGCTGATGTAGAGATTGTTCAACAAATGCATGCGGGTTTTCCGTACTCCGCATACGGCAATTGTGTGTGTTAACACTGTCAGAACGTGTGAAATGCGCTTTATCGGTCCAAAGCACTGTGAAATCCAGTCGTGCTGCTGTACCATTTTATTGAAAACCCAATTAGCGAAATCTTGATGAGTGATGAAGCCATCAGGTGTCAGCTCATGATTATGTTGCAGCTTGTATGGAAATCGTTTAAGGATAATTCTGAGTGATTGCCAAACGCGGCTGTACGAAATGCCAATCCGTCGGCACACTTTTCGCACACTGCATTTCTCGTGTGCAGAAATCTCCTCGAGTGCTTGCAATGTCTGTTCGACTCTCCGGGCGACAGCAGTGGATGGTGAGGGCCGGCGACTTCTTGGACGTGCAGCCGAAGGGCTTGTGGGTTCAAATCATCGTATCATTTTTGTCACTACATCACACGTCATTGGTCCTTTACCATCTTGCATTCCATGCATGCGTCGATATTCTCGCAATGCCACACAGGCATCTTCCTGATTCTGAAGTTTAACTAAGAAGGCCTTCTCCATTAATGATAGCATTTCTATCCCTACAAATTCGTTACGGTGAGACGGAACAAGTATCACTATCTGCTTCCGAAATAGCGTTCGCAGCGAGTTCTGCTCTTTTGATACCGTTTAAAAATGTGCATAAACTGATGTCTGTAATCAGACAACGCCATTTGTTGGTAAAACACTGAACAATTTTAGCATTATTTTTTTTTTTACCGGAACAAAATCCGACTTCATTTCAATCGTTTCTGTGCAAACAGAATCTTTTTATTTGCATTCCTATTGCCTAAGCAAATTATAGAGTTTCAAAGTTTCTTCTGGCTGTAAACAGGATAAAGGGGTCTATCATGCAACAAAATAGCTTAATAAAATTGATACGCTTTTCGGTTATAAAACCATCATCAGTCGAATGTTATCGTTAACCGAAACGCGTGCCATTTAATGAATTATTTTTCTGCATTATAGATCCTTTTATCCTGTTCATTCCAATGCAATATATATCATACGTACGACTACATGAAGTTGTTAACTTTCAACGCAATTCATGAAAATGGAAATTTGTTATGGGCATTAGTGATGTTACTTAATTTTGGTTTCATTCTCCTTTAGCCATTAATGGAAGGATAGCAAAGCATATGAACGTTGTTTATTTCCATACAAATAGAAGTCATTGGAATAGCCTGGATTTATATTGGGAGCTAGTCATGTCAAAATACAAGGTCTTTATAATTAAAGTTCCATTTTGACATGGCCATAAAAAAAAACTACTGGACCAAAAGCTATAATACTTGGTAATATTATACAAGAGGGCATGGGAAGTTCATACACACCAAAAAATGAGTTCAAAAGGTCACCACTAGCATGGAATGGCGCTCTAGGTCTTTAATCGTTACTAAAATTAGTTACATGTTGAATGTGGCCTCCACCATTTACTGAAAGCAGGTTACACAGGATTATTGCGTTCTCAACTGTAGCTCGTAGCATATCAGGAGGAATGTTGCGCACCTGTCGGCGTATCGCATCTTTCAGTTCCGCCAAATTCCTGACGTTATGACCATAACAGTGGTTTTGAGGTAACCCCAGAGCCAGAAGTCACAGGAGTTGATATCTGGTGACCGGGGTGGCCAAGAAAAGGGGAAGTTTCGGCCTATAATCCGTTCATCTGTGAAATATTACTGAAGTAATTGTTTGACACATGTACCAATATGAGGTGGAGCCCCATCCTGCATAAAAATCGTTGTGTCTAAAATGCCACGTTGCTGAAGTTCTGGTATCACAAAATTTGTTAGCATCGACGCCATGCGAGCAGCAGTCACAGTGCATGTCACGAGTTCATCTCTCGACTGCTCTTCAAAAAAATACGGTCCAATTATGACATTTGCTGTCATGCCACACCACACGATAAGTTTAGGAGAATGCAGTGGAATTTGGTGGAGAACATGAGGGGGACTGGTGGCCCAAATCCTGCAGTTATGGGTGTTGACATCGCCATTCAGGTAAAAATGGACCTCGTCCGTCCACAAAATGTTCCATGGCCAATGCTTGTCCACCTCCATCCGTGCAAGGAATTCCAATGCAAAGGTTTCTCTACGAGGAAGATCGTTAGATTCGAGTTGTTGGACAAGGTGGATTTTGTATGGGTATTACCGCAGCACTTTACGTACGATCTTGTACACCGTACTCAGTGGTAAGTCCATTCGCCGTGCAACAGCACTTACGCTGCACGCCCCTTGTGAGGTTTCCATTTTTGCTTCCTCTACGGCTACTAAAACGGACTCCACGGTTGCCTCAGAGACGGGTTTCCTTCCTCGGCCAGGTGCTACCGATAATAAGCCTGTGGTTTCAGACTTTGTCTTCATCTTCTTCAAACTCTGCGGTGTCATTGGCCCCCGACGTACATGTATTCGTCGAACGGTACGATAATGTTGCAAAGCCTGCCGTACATTGCTATTGCATTCATAATAACATTTAACCAGAAACGCACGGTCTTACATGGTAACAGGCATCGTCGACCTGGTGGTGACCTTTTGAACTAATTTTTTTTTTTGATGGGTATGAACTTCCCATGCCCTCTTGTATAATATTACCAAGTATTATAGCTTTTGGTCCAATAGTTTTTTTATGGCCATGTCAAAATGGAACTTTAATTATAAAGACCTTGTACATAAGTTAATATTACGTTTTAAAAATCCATAAAATACCATCTCCATTTTTGCAGAATAAATCTTTCCCCGTATAGTCTTACGTCTATCACTAACCAAGTATTTGTATATAAGTTTACTGCATTGGGGGAGAGGGGTTGGAGTCCCCGATATTGACGCCCATGTAGGAAATTTCTACACATTTGCTTTGGTATTTTATCCATACGCAAAATGAATGCGGCGCTTCATTTATTTAAATTATATAAATAAAATTCCATTCTTTTTTATGAGATTATACTGGGCACGCCAGCAAAATACGGATAAATCAAACAGCTTGCAAAGATCTTTGTTTATTTCAGAATACACCCATACCTCGTTATACGTACGCTCGTTGTACGTACTTTTCGATTTACGTACTTTTCAAATTATGGCACGAATTCGTTTTACGTACCCAATATTTCGTCACACGAGATTAAATAAAGAGTAGAGTGGAAATACACTGATCATCAGCGACAGCACTATGACCTCGTCAAGTACGTCGTCATTATTTCCACTCTAATAAATTAATTTAGGCTATATATTTTCGATTTTTGTTTCATGTGTATTATTATGTTTATGAAGAAATAAAAATAATAAATTAAAGACTATAAAAAATAAATACTAACTTTGCTGTATTATTTCATAAAAAAACACTGAAACAGATTCAATTTACTTTGTGTATATTTTGTATCAAAATCATTGATGTGCATTGTCAAAGCGTTATCACGAAAATCATTGATGTGCGTTGTCAAAGCGTTATCACGGAAATTTACTTTTAAAAAAGTACAGTAGTGACCTCTGATGAGAGCTACATAATAAAACGTCTCACGTTTTTCCATTGCCTCGACTTTTCTACTGACCCTGAAAAGTACGTATTCGTTATACGGATATTCGAGTTACGTACCAAGTTTTTGGAATCAATCAGTACGTATAACGAGGTATAGGTGTACAAGTTTCAATTACACTTCTAAAAAGGTATTTTATTTTAAGGGACTTTCCTGAGTTTTGTCACTCAATATAATTACCCTCGTTGCGATCATTTCCTCGATTTTTGGTCGAAGGCGTCCGCATCCTGAATTCAACTGGCTCTTATCGAAGATGCATATGCTGCCTCCATACAAGCTCGAAAGGACGCCACGCTGGAATATCTGGATTCTAGAATGAGCTCTTGAACTCTTTGAATGATGGTTGGGGTCATTACATGCTTCTCCTTCGAATGATGTCGTCGTGATGGGTTGGGAGAACCTTCTTCAGACATTTCTTGGACTTCGTACTTTCGTGGATGTCGTAAACAGTGGGACTCTGATCATCCAAAGAAAACGTGTGATCTGGTCACCGAGCATCCAGCGCAAAGTGCTTCAATTATCGCTGCTCTGCGATTATATACCGCGTTGGTTCTCAGTAAATCGGCCGTTTTAAAGATATAAAAGTTTAGGACGCGTATATTTGGCTTATCTCAAGCCATCTAGCAAGTGCATCAAGATTTAGCTCTGACAAGAAATTCTAGTTAAGTTTTGTCTGGATTTTCCTGGCGCACCGGTATAGCGGGTTATTCCTAAAGTATGATGTAGAAGAAATGTGTAATAAAAGCGGTAACCGAACAGGAAATGAAGGAGATAGACCTTAAGTTTGTTTTAGTCTAACATTCTTCAGACCATAACACTGGCACCATGAGCATGGTGATTATTTTCAGAGATTTCACGCCGAATATAACAAGTGGCGAAGACAACCTTTTGCCAACCACGGGAGGTCCAATTTTTGTACCGCGTTGCAAATGGTAACAATTTCTTCCGAAGTGTAGGCAACCGTCACTAGTAGCGCTGAGTTGCAAGATAGCGATATCGAAGAAGGCATCTTGAATGGTGGAATTCGCACTTAATAGGCATTTTCAGGCTAAATTTGGCAATAGCACAAGGCATACTTATAAGAATTAGAAGCGCATAAGCCAATTGCGAAATGAAAATTTACAGTGCTCTCCAGCGGCGTAGCTGCAGGTTAGGTTCTTTTGATGCAAACTCATTTGTGAGAATGCATCAAGGAACCGTGTATATAGCCTGAGCGCCACAAAACCTGGTGAATATGAAACACCGGGTCTCCAGCGCAGTGTGATTGACATTCGAGGATACGTTGGAATTCTACATCTGTCGTGTCAAAAACAGCGCCCAAAAAGAAACGTTTCTAACGTGATGTAAAATTTTCAGAATTCTTCTTCTGCCTTTGCAACGTGCAAGTTTACATTGAATTAATAAATTTACTTTTGAATAACCCTGTATTAAAAGGAAAAGCTTTAATAATATAATGTATCCGATAAACGTGACAATTCACGATTTATAGTTTATCTATAACACGCTTTTGCTTAGTATTTTCCCTCTCTTTAAACTATCATCTGCATAGTGGAATAACTTTTATAAATCTGCTGATGCTTAATTATATCAATACGAGTAATAATATATAGCGGAATTACAATGTTATGTGGAATCACATCAAAATCCTTAATTGCCTTCATAATCCATGTCTAAGTTCAAAGGTTACTTGAATAGAGTTCAGAGCGCATAGGTTTGCATAGGAGGAGATTGCCACTGATTATACCTAACTCATTTGTTTGAATTTGATAATTACGTGAACGAGCCTCAATTGCTCTTTCATTGATAATGTTACAGAGCTAATCAGAGTAATCAGTGTCTACCCGTCCTCGCACTTTGGTGGGATAATCATTATGGATGAGGGAAATTTTTAATAGGTTGTAGACATTTTTTAAAATCTTTTTTATGCATTATGCTAGCAAGATGTATTGAATAATCTTTACCAACTTTGAGATAGAGACAAACAAGATTGATTTAAATTCAATATTTGCACTGAACGGCAGTATCAACCTAAAACAGGTCCCCGTTTTACCGTCTCACTAAGAAGAGTCCAGGAGGTAAGCACCAAAAGTGAAGAGATGAAGCAATCATTGGAAACGGTTGAACGAATGGTCAATAGTTTGACCCTCTTTTATTGTCCTTAAAAGAATGCTATTAAAAGTTAATGAAATGGATAACGCACGGACGCTAAAAACAGTAAAGCTAAAATCGTATAGCAACTTTTCCATGAAATTGTCCAGCTTTTAATGAGAAAATAGTGAGTTCAATCACATCTTTGGAGTCAGAAATAAAGATTTAAAATGTTCAAAACTTCAAAAAATTATCACAATGATCAGAAAATAGCAACGTTCATACCGGAGAATAGTTCAAAATCTGCATAATTTGACTGAAGGACTGAGAAGCAAAAGAAAATCAAAATAATTAAGACAATCTTCGTTAACTAGAGGAGAAAGCAAACACCTTATTTTCTGTGGATAATTACTTAAGGTACTTACGAGACAAACACTTTCCACATTTGATCTTTTTATTGATCATGGATGCGCATTTCGATCGCCATGCGATCTTCTTCAGCATGCGTGTACACAAATGTAACAAAATTCCCACTACATTGCAGTTGTGAACTATGGGGGAAGGGAAAGGAATGGGTTACAAAGTGAACTTATAGCAAATGAACCGTGAACTTATAGCAAATGATTTGAGTGTAACTTCTGATTGGCACACAATGTTTTTTTAAACTGATATTAGTCCCCTCGCTTTGTAACCCCCTCCTTCCCCTTCCCCCATAGTTTACAACTGCAATGTAGTGGGAATTTTTTTACATTTGTGTACACGCATGCTGAAGAAGATCGCATGGCGATCGAAATGCGCATCCATGACCAATAAAAAGATCAAATGTGGAAAGTGTTTGTGTATCTCTCACTCTCGTAAGTACCTTACAATCTTCGTTTTTCTTTGGTCGTATTTAAGAATGTCAAAGGCCGTTATAAACCTTGTTAAAGAGGAACGAATTCTAAGTGTGCCGCGAGATTTTCAATATCGTAGATTTAACAACTCAAACTAATACCATCAAAGTTAATTTGTATGAAACATTTATAAGATCATATAAATTAAATTAAATCACAGGAAGGCAGTGGCTAATAGTAAATATAAGATTTAGTTTAAAATTATCTTTAATTTCAAGTGCATTTCTAACTGGACGACAGTGAGATAGTAGAAAGCCAATTATTGGAAATGAGTGTTATTAATTAGTTGTTTTCAACTATTATTGAGATTATTATTTTCCCTGAAGACGGGGAAGTAATAAGTTTTCACTCTTTGTTAAGCCATACGATATAATTCAAAAAAAGTTATAGAATTTAAAAATAATTTAATTTTTCTTGGATTGTATTCTATCCATGGACCCAATTTACCATAAATAATTCCCTGTTTTTGCTCATGGTTTGGTTGGTTGGTTTGTTTTGTTTGGTATTAACGTCCTTTTCAACTGCCATGGTCATTTCAGGACGGCGTTATAGGGGCCGCAAATTTTGCCTCGCAAGGGTTCTTTAACGTGCAGCCGGCAAACGACTACACGGGACCAACGGCTTTACTTCCCTTCCGAAGGAAGTGCGTGATCTCAGGATTTTCCCCCTGAAAAAATTCTCGTCGTCCTCGGCCGGGATCGAACCCGCGTCCTCGGGCATCAGAGGCGACCACGCAACCGCTGAGCCACCGAGGCCGATAGATGCTCATGAAAAAGGCGTCAAGCCGCACCTCACGTTCTTCACTGTCCTACTACGCAGAAAAAGAAACATGAAATTACTTAATTAACTTTAACCATATCTAGTTAGCATTACTATTAGAAACGACTTAATATTCCAACTTTTTGCACTGGTAATTAACCTTTTAATTTGGTCTTGTTAGATATTAGCCAGCGATATGAAATTAATGTCATAAAACTATGTGTGTTTAAGGTAGAGGTTCCAGAGTGTGATTTGATTTTATACTTAAGTACATACGAGGTCCCTCCGAAACGTGTATGAGAGTGATATTTTTTTTTACTTCATAAGACACCTCCACAGGTTGGTAGTGGAATGGGAATCTCGAGTAACTGTTCTGACCAATGTTTCCAATTGAGCGGGTTTTCCGCTAAATTTAGCGGATTTTAAACCAAAATTACGTAAAAATCCGTTAAAATCGGCTGAAATTAGCGGATTAAATTTCATTAGTTCAGTGGAATTGCGGAATTTTAGCTCGGTTTTAGCGGCTAAACATTTTTTGAGTTGGAAAAACTGCTCTGATCATCGCTAGTTGAATCCGAACCGTTAAAGGAAGAAGGTGTTTAAAAATTCACAGCTGAGTTTAGTTTGCTCATCACGTGGTAAAAAGCGAAGTTATAATGAGCAATGTTATATGATCAAATTTTTGATTGAGAGGTCCAACCAACAGGCCCTTGATCGTTTGAGAAAAGAGCTTTGAGAGCTCGCCCCCATATTGCTACTTCTTGGATCCTCCATCACACCAATGGTCCCTGTCGTATATTCTTGCTGTCTGCCAACTTTTAGTCCAAAAATATTACAACGATTTCACACGCTTCCTACAGCCCTGACCTGGCAACTCATTTTGAGACCACTGAGAACATCAAAAGGCTGTGAGGAGTGCTCTCAAGTACCTCACAGAAACAGATTTCCAGCAGTACTACGACGAACTGCTCGCGATATTTAGGTCATTTTACAAATACTCCGTTCAACTGTAAATGACGTCATTGTCAAGTGAAAATTTGAGGAAGCAACATCAGTTTTACCTTCAAACTGCCAAGGAAAGTGACGGACGATGCAATCGGAAGTCTTCAGCTTAAAAGATTTGCTACAGAATTCCGAAATGCCACTTCAAGTAACTCCAGTACGCTGACTCTTTCACCGACCGAGTCAAATTTTTAATGATGAAAAATTTTTAAGTTTGGAAACAAGAAGAAGTCACAGGGGGGTAAATTCGAAGAATAGGATGGATGTGGAATTAACTGGAAGCATGTGGAATTAATTCCTGCAGTTTTTACTCATTAGGATTTTTGATATTGGAAACCGTAAATCGTATCATTCAATTGTAAAATTTTTGAATAAAAGTACTTTTTAACAATCTCTCTCATTACTTTTGGGACATACCTCGTAAGTGGTTTTAACATCATACAAAGAAATACTGGTAAGCTTAAAAATACCTAACACGGTTTTTGCGCTCTCTAGGCAAACGATAGGAGCACAAAAAATCAGTATCCAAAGAAATTACCGATTCAAGGTTTTATATAAATATCTATATCAAAATAATAATAAAATTTATTTTTTAAACGAAAACTAAAAATTTCCAGTTGTACTATGATAAATAATTTTAAAATTTAAAAATATTCTAATGAAAATATTAACTTTGTGGCAAGTAAGCCTGAATAATAATGGAAAAGTCAGTAGATATGGACAAAAAAAGTTGAAAACAATGACCAACCTAATGTAGATGATAAAATAAAAGTAATTTGTTTTCTAAATAATTCCATAAAAGTTTTGCGGAATGTCAGACAAAAAATACGATCCATTAAATTACTATTCATGTTGCAATTGTCGGTAAATCAGGCAGAATGTTGAAGGTGAGGCTGGGAGAGAATAACTGAGAGTTATCATTTGGTTTTTAACGATCTAAAGTATTAATCAAACCGTAAATCTTTTCAGCAATATAAAAATCTGTTAATTTGGGTATAGAAATTATCTTATTATACAATCTTGCATTGCGATTTCTTGTTTGAACTGAGATTCATTGTAAACATTATTCTATAAGTTTTTCACGTATTTGCTTTAGGTTATATCTTCAAAAATACGTTGATAGTTCCTATTATACTAACAAGGGAAGTACACGAAGGTGTACGAGAGAACTCTTTGTTTGTGCGCAAGCATACCTTGGAAGCGATGACGTTGCGTAGTGGCGGTAGAGCTCCGGAAGTGAAAAGTTCAAAAAACATGGCTATAAGAGGGGAAGCAAAACGTTAACAACAGTCGCCAAAGAATTGCAGTTAGAGCACTGTGATTAAGCACAAAACTTTAATTTTGCTGTACAATTATTCGTTTCGAAATAATTTATAAGATAAGGTACGCAACCATGAATTAAAATTACAAGGCATCGCGATACATACCCCATCACTCGACAGCCTTGCCCTCGATTATCATTTCACGCCAGCCCCGGAAAATTTAAGAATATTACCGAATTAATTAATAAATTAAGGAAATAAGTATTAATTACTGTACAGATTTTTTTACTGGAAGGCAATTTTAATAATCTATGTTTAAAAACTAAGTTTGGTTAGAAACTTGAGAATCATTCAATTGTCGCCTGCTGCTTCTTTTAATGCTTTCATCTGAAATGGATTCCTGCTTATTGCTGAATACTGGAAGAAAGAAGTTCCGTCAAGCGCATTAAAACACACACGCACACCGCTTAAACTATGGCTTTAACAATAGAGTCTTTGTATGGCTACGTGTGCTCAAATTTTTTCCTTTTCGCGGTTTATTTTGAAAGAAACAAAATTTTGCATTTTCTTATTTTGCAAGCATCAGATGAGAAACATATTTCAATTTGGTGGGGTACATGTTCATGTACTTCCCTTGTAAGTATAAGATGATCATTCCAACTGTATTTCTCCAAGTCTAAGTTCAGTTGAACAGAGGTTAGAGAAGGACATACTTACTTAGCACGTTCTGTGAACTCGTCCGTTAAGCATTAGATCGAGATTTTGCACAAAAATTACATTAAGCGTGTATGTGTACGTTCTCAGTTATTCAAAATCTTTCGGGTAGATTTCATTGATCGCTGTAATTAACTTATTGTTTTGGTCAATTTAGTGTTTGCTTAACTTGTTTTGTTGTCTGGTTGCTTGTCATATCCTGATTTTTCATTTATTAGCTATCAATTTTTTACGAGAGCTCATATAGAACATTTCATCTAGTTTTAAGGATTAGTACTTAAGCTGTTATATAAATTGGTTTTAAATTTTTATTTCCAAGATATTTAATATAAAAGAGTTCTTAATATGTCATTGGTTTTTTAATTTTTTTTATTTTACTTTGTTATCGTCAAAGATTTAAGGTTTTTACTTTTTTTCAGTCACTATACGCTTAAGTCGTAATAAAAAGTTTCAAAGGGCTCAAAAAGTTCATAATGAATCTTTAAGTGAAATCATAATGAATATTTTAGGAATCACATACATGGTATCTAGCCAAATGTCTCTTTAGTGAAATAAGCCAGTATATGATTAAAGTTTGTTTGTTTGTTTGTTTGTTTTTTTTTTTGTTAAAGTCTTTTATAATGATTTCTATATTAAGTGAATTAAGTGAATTTTTATATTAAGTGAATTTCCGCAAAATTTGTAAATTGCTTAGATTTAAATTGACAATATTTCCTTATATATTGCTAAGCTTCAAAATAATACCTGAGTTATCATTATACCTTAAAGGGATATTTCTTTAAAATTAGGGCCGTGGTTTTTTTTTTAATTTGCCACTTATTATCACGCATTTTTCAGTTGTTTTAGTCTTACCCTTTAATAAGCTTCGTTAGTCTGTTTCTAATGGGTTATGTTCTGTTGGTTGTTTATTTCCTTAGTTCCATTTCAGATTTTTTCCTCTTTGTTTGCTGTGTACTCTTTGGGGCCCCATTTCCATT
This sequence comes from Rhysida immarginata, assembly GCA_023313115.1. Classification (NCBI taxonomy): domain Eukaryota; kingdom Metazoa; phylum Arthropoda; class Chilopoda; order Scolopendromorpha; family Scolopendridae; genus Rhysida; species Rhysida immarginata. The sequence continues at coordinate 399,467 of JAHWFO010106707.1, forward strand.
TCCGCGAAAAGATTTCACGCATGATACTCATTTATTGCAATAAACATTCATTCCGTTGTCCCTTCTGCAAGGTTTCACCCCGTAAAGAATAGCAGAATAGTGTACTTTCCAGGCAGTGCACACAGTTCCTGAGGAAAAAAATCCCAGGAGAATTTATTCAAGAAGAATAGATAAACTGTTCCATGAATCTCAGTTGTCGAGCGCTTTTAAGCATTAAAAGTTGAAGCACAGATATCTAAAGGATGCTTTTGTAAAAATTTATGAATATTTTAAGAAGTTTTGCTTAGTGAAAGAAATTTTAAACGAGTCTCTGTCCGCTGTATCACTTTCCCTTTACCTATCGATAGAAGTATAGCTCTTAAATTATAGATATTATTACTTAAGAATTTGAGGTATTCACGTAGAAACTTTCGAAATTATTAATGGCTATTTCAATAAGATATCCTCTGTAAAGCTCTGAAGTGTAAAAGTAGCCTTTAAACGTTAACATGAAGCTTGCACTATACTTAGCCGCATTTACTCTAGAACACTGTTGACTCACTAAATATAGAGCTCTTTAGCAAATATTGCTTTTGAGTGGAGTTAAAACCATCTATTGATAGTGTGGCGAAAGTACTTTATGTAAGAAAAAAAATCGGCTTTTTTCGCCTCTTAAGAAGCATTTAATTTAGATTTCAGGCTCCTAGACTTCAGGTTTTCATGCAGACCTTTCTAATTTTTTCAGATTTCGGTATCACTTTTGAAACTGCATTTCCATAAGGGTTGAATTTGTTTTCACTAAGTGAGAAGACTGCATTCCACATGATCGAGAGAAGAGAATTAGGGTTTATAACTAACTCACTTCTTTCGACACTCCATGCTGTTTGCAAATATTTGAATTCTCCGAAAACACAAAAGCTAATTTTAATGAACAAGATACGTAATTTTGTAACATGTTTGTCTGCGGTGTAGAGCCGTATTCTTACTGGGCTAAAACATAAGGATTAAAAACATTCAATATGCATTTGCTCTATGGATTACATTTAAACAGATATATCATTCAGTGTGTTCAATGACTTTTGTATCGTACGCGATATGTATTTTGATTATATTTAAAAATATTTTATTGAGGCATTTAATTTTTAAGAATTTAAAGCACTTGTGAAAATAATCAGACTAGATAGTCTTTTAAGAATAAAGCGGACAATAAAAATAATGAAAACACTTTTCCACAAAATAATTTTAATAATTAATTAACTAACCTAATTTTTATTGATTTTACATCCACAGTTTCGTGACCTGATTACTTTATATAATAAAGTTGACGTTTCATCTAAAGTAAATAATATTCTTGATGAGGGCGTTGGAATTTCCGGTTACTCAAATTATTTCCTGCTAAAATGTTATGCAGTTGATTTTTTTTTGTGAAGGCTGAAAGAAGGATGGGATGTCAGAAACATTCTTCAAATCATGGAAATCATATTACTAGTTTCGTATTACTTTAGATGGACATGTGCGCCTTTAAGGAGAATTAGAAGAGAGATTGCCAGAAGGTGCTTCTTAATACCGCGTCTGTGGCGATAATGGGGCGGGCACTTTGTTCTCCGACTTTTCTTTCTTTTTTTTTGCTAGTGCTGAAGGAAGAAAAGCTTTGTTGTCCCCAGACCGAAGTTTGCGAGAAGAGTATTAGGCTTATCGGAGAGGGATAACTAATGTTATCGAAATGTCAAACCACCGAGAATAAGGGGAAGAGGGAAGGAGGGTGGGGATAAAAAACTGGTGGAAAAATAAAGAGGGATTTGAATCATTTATATTCATTTTTTCCTTCTTTTCGTGATCCACTGTTCTCTCTTTCTGTCTCTTTCTCATTGATGACGGAGAGTGCGATCGGTGCGCAACTTAGCCGCTTGCGACCGGTGAATGAAAGAGAAAGAGTGGAATGTCAGAAAATTGCTCCATTTGCTTCTGTCATCTCGCATCCCCCTCCCTTTAACCCTACCCCTTTCCCCACCCCCACCTCCTCCACTTTTACCTCCCTCTTTTCTATCTGCCGTCTTGGAGAAAATAGATGCGGTTCTCTTAAAAGCTGATCTTTCGCTGAGACTCCAAGGAAAAATGAGAGAGATTTTCGTTCAAATTCGAATTCCCATTTATCTCTCTTTTTTCCCCGTTTCTTGGAAAGGCAGTAATTTATTTCCCATCCGTACAAATACAATGAAAAGAATTAAGTTAACCCAAAGAAGTTTTTAATTTTCTGTAAAACTCGGTGTATTATAAATTAAGCTTTGGGGGGGGAAAGGCACTTTTGCATTTAGATTTATGCTAGGTTAGTGATGCATGAAGAGAGCATTTTGCGTTTTAGGCTTTTAGGACATAAATACGTCCGCAAAATTTATGGATTTGACGTTCTCCATGGTTTTCATGGTTTGCAAGAAATGTAGATGCGAGTGGCTCCCATTTGTTTGTATTTTTTTATTTATCATTCTCGCCGTCTTTTAAAAAGTTTCAGAATCAAAGACGTAAGCAAGAGTGGCTTTAGTCTTATATTTTTAAATCGGGTCGCAGTTGAGTGACTCTAATTGATCCGAGGACAGGGTGAATTATAGATACCGTGGTAAGAATCGAAAGTAAACAAACATTCATCCTCAAAATAAGATTCGAGTAAAGTCAAAACTATCCTAAAAAATTGGTAGGAAATTAGTGAAATTGACTTTAAAAATAATTGGAGATTGTGACGAAGCAGAAAGGTTTTAAACATGTCAACAGTGAATTCCAACTGATTAGGTAATTACTATTTTAATGGAAAAAAAAACACCGTTAAATCTCTCTGAGAACTACCCAAGAGACAGGCTTAAAAGATTTAAGTCTGAAATTGGACGTTAAGCTTTCAAAATTTAGACAAATTAAAAAAAAAAAAGAGTAAGATGCAGAAATAGCGAGGAAATTAAAAAAAAACAACAGAAAAGCGGTGCGTATGATTGAGCTATTGATAATGATAAATTACTAGAAATCATTTTCGGAGGTGTTTATCAGTTTAATATTTTAACACTTTTTGAAGTATATTCTGTTAACAAAAATTTATAGTCATCTATTTTCCTTGTTGCAAATAAAGGCCGTCATAGGAACCTGTCATGGATAATCTAAATGAACTTATTGCAAACAAACTTGAGACTTTCTAATACCAAAGTTTCAGTTTCCTCTGTATGACTTATCTGCTCGTAGACATTCTCTTATGAAATAGAAATAACTGGCTGTCAAAAAATTGTGCTCTGCATTTCTGTTAAAGATAATGGTAATGATAATATTGATAGTGATAACTTACTATGTAGAAATCAACGTTTACTACAATAAGACTGTAACCTTATAAACTACAGAATTTACAGCTATAATGAATATCCGTCTTGATATGACATGATCTAAAACTTACTCTTGCAACTTGGTTGAACTTCGTGACATATTATCAATTGTAAATCTGCATCTTCCATCTCTCATAGAATAGAAATCCATAATGACTTCTGTAGCAAGAAAAGATACTTGTATTTTCTGATGAGGCAACCTTCCAGCTTAATGGTAGACTTAACCGGCATATGTGAGGATATGGAATACAGAAAAGCCAGCGGAGTAAATGTAACTTGCATGGAATTCAACAAAAATTAGGAGAAAAGGATTCACTGTGAACCCTAAATCCTATGAAAGTGTTGAACTTTAATGAGGCGACTAAGTGGCATTTCCTATGTGGGCATGCTTTAAAATCTAATGATGCATAGATAACTCTTAATATACCTTGTGCAGGATACTGGGGAGGTAATATATATTTGAACATGCGTGTAAAAAAAGTTAATGATCTGCATATTAAGATAAAGGAAATGAATTATGTAAGCTAATAAACGTATCGAGCTATTAGCTGTTATCGTTAGATCTCCGATTAGGAATAACTCTGTAAGCTTATTATGAATGGTATCATGATCAAGATGGATGATATGTAAACCATAATAAAACAAAACTTCATACCAAGAAGCTTCTATATTTTATATATAGCAAAAAAAAAGCGGCTACGATTTCTGTTCTTTTTGGCTTCTTGCCACAGCCTTGTAATAGAATATAATATTGGTCACAGATCTTCTAACGATGAGAACTAGTGTTGTGATTAACAAGACAAAATCTTAAATTAACATGGATCTGTATCTTTCGTCAGTACTCTAAAGAACTCTAATTCTTTATTTAGCTTATTATTTGAAGTTATTATCAATCTACATCTCAAGTTTTAAGGATTAAAGAGAGTAAGAGGAATCTGGAGCTAGAGAAATAAAAAAAGCGATCTAGTCGTAGCTTGCTATTTTACTAGTCTTGCCATTCTTATTGTTATCCCGTCTACGTATACAGAGTATCTGTTATTTATTATGTTATTAACCGCTAATAAAATGTTCTGACTGTAAAAGGAACGCTAGTTTAAACATGTACAATTTGGCTCATCTGCGCTCGTACTATAGTGGGAAGTCAGTCACCGAGAAATCTCTACAAAATACACTTTGCATTTTCTGTTATATTTGTTCACACTCTAAAAATATTTTTGTTCGCGTTTTTGCACTCAATTTTTGCAGTTAAGGAATGAAGACGATATGTAATCAATAGACAAGAAAGCGTTCTAAGGATTTTTGTGCTATGTAAGGCTGCGTGCGAGTCGAATAATTTCAAGAAAACTTTGATTTGAACCATTCGAACATGCTAACAAATCTACATTAAAACAATTCGAAATGAATTGATCTGTTTCTCGAGTCATTTGAGCCTTTATCGAATTCATTTGAACTAGCATTGAAGTTTGGCTGCTGTAACGAATTGTGTGATTCATTCAATTAATTTGTATACAACAGCTTTTGAATACCTTATTCGAAACCTATTCGAATGGCCTTTGAATATTCCTTTCGAAACCATATGAACATATTTTTTTTGAACATATCTTAGTTTTCTTCACTTTTCTCAAAATATTTGATGTAATGTTTCCGTATGAAAGACCTAGATGATGAATTTAGTTCAATTTCTAGCACTATTGTTCTAACGTTAAAGTTAACGCTGCAGTCGTACGCGTACGAGTGGTTCTGAAATCTTTGCATTTCAATTAGGTATTTTAACTAATTGAAACTGCATTTACAATGTCCACGATGATTTCTAATGGATTAGTCCGCCATAAACACGGAAATGAGCTATTATTTGTAAGTAGTTATAAGCTTATTTTCGGATGTATTCGAAGGTTTCGAATGGTAACGTTCGGATAAAACCAATTCGAGTTTGCAAGAGTGATCAGCCTCCTTGAGTCGAATTAATCGAATAGATTTGATTTCAATTCCAGTGTTTTTGAACTTTTTCCGAATCCATTTAAAATTATATTTGTTTCATTTGAAGCAGAATTTGTGGTTTTTAAATGAATTCGTCTGCACGCTTATTCGACTCGAGTTAACACTCGTACGCAGCCTTAGTGTTATGTTCCTAGATGATGACGAGGATAAAGAACATGGTTAAGATCTTTGCACTCACTGTTATCATTGTATCTAAAAGCATAAATTTTAAACAAAATTAACAAAAAAAAACAAAAACGAAATGGTGACAAGAAAGCGCTTTATGTTATGTTTAAAATTGCTATGTAGCAGTAAGAAATTTAACGATTGAGTTGCTTATGAGCAACTTGCTTGATATGAAATTCTGCTTACCGTTATTTTTCTAATTCACCCTTTCCCATTTAATTGCTTTCTTTCATAGCATATTTGACATTGACAACAAAAATATTTATTCTTCAAAGTTTGTTGTTGATCTTTGTGAATTTGCATATTTGAATTTTACTGGGAGGAAGAAAATTGATATTCATTGCAAAACCTTCTTCACCCATGTGTAAAAATTGCTTGTGAAGATTCCTTTCATTTAGCTGCAGAGTTGCATCCCACAGGGTTTTTCTCTTTTTTCGTAACATATTTTTTAAACTTTTTTTTTTCCTTTTTTTTATTTCTTCCATTTTCCCGAACTCAAAGTGATGACTTTGCAGTTGAGTGCATCCAGCGATCACCGATGTTAAATTCTATCCGTCTTCACCGTTAGTTTGGAAATTCACGTCATAACTTAAATTCCAGTCAGAGATTTCTTTAGCGTAGTCTCATGAGATGTAACACTGTAAGCAATTATATAGATTTGTTTTTAATGCGTCTATTTCTATGTAATAAAAATTCTTGGTTAAACAAAAAACCCTACATCTTAACAGACGCACCTATCTTTAAGAAAATTCGCATTAGTAGAAATAAAATGTTTTATATTCTTATAAAATGCTTTTAGTTAATTGGTATTCGGAGCACGTTTAATTAATATTGAGTAATCTTCTAGTTGAGGTTATCTTGGCTCAAGGAATAAAGAAATATTACTCGTAGAAGTTTAATTTCCCGTTTTTAATGTGAGATCTTATCTTTTAGGAAAATGTGCGAATTCCAAAGACATCGAAGGAATTCTTAACCAAAGTTAACTTATTTTATCCATTTATATCATTATTGAACGCAATTAATTATAAAAATTTATTTAATTCGTCAAAACGTTCTTATTATCTCTTGCTTTATTAATATTGTAGAAGCAATGAGATATATGTGAGGAGTGATCTCTACCATTCCACATTAATAAGACATATACAGGTGTCCTGGGAGGAAAGGTCAATATTTCGTGTGGGTATAGGATGAGTTATTGTAAGTTTTAAAGTTTATATAAACATGTATGCTTTTATTAATGATTTCTGAAATACGTGTGCGAAAGCAGTTTTTCTTAATCGCTTGTGGCAGTGGAACAGTTAATTAACCACCAAGAACACCTTGGATTTCTCTAAATGGGGCTGATTAAAGTGTACCTTTATAAACTACAGTCAATAAATGAGACGAGCTTATTGCGCAGATGAAACTGTTAGTCAGACTAGGCTGTTTAGGTGACTTTTCAATGCCGCGGCCCGTCTTTCTCGTCGGCTGTGGAAACATTACTACAGAATTTTTCAAAATAGATCGATGAAGTCAAAAAATGTAAAAGCTCCATTCAATGCCACCTTAGGGTGCTGTTTCTTGATTTTAGGAAAATGACGACGCCTCACAGGAGATATCGTTTTGTGTGCTGCTGTTTTGAGAAATGTGAGCCAAACATCTTATACGATTTTTTTAACATGGTAAATTTGCTTATAAGGAGGCGGCTGTTTGTTTATATGACGTACAAAATATATGTCACCTAGTTAGGGGTTGTTGATTATGTAAAAATGACCAAGTAATTGAATCGGTCTCGGTGGCTCAGTGGTTGCGTGATCGAATCTGATGCCTGAGGATTTTTCCAGGGGAAAAATCCTGAGATCACGCACTTCCTCCCGTGTAGTCGTTTGCCGGCTGCACGTTAAAGACCATGGCAGTTGAAAAGGACGTTAATACCAAACAAACCAAGTAATTGAAGTTTTGTTTTTCGATTGAGGTTTTATTCTCTTTTTATTTGCAGTTTCATTTCTTAACTTATTGTTCACTTAATGTGTTTTAAGATATTATTTTTTTTATTTGTTAATGAATGGGCTCAAGAGGCATTTATTTTATTTTAATTGTATCACCTAACCTCGAGATTATTTTTGGAGTCTGGGAGAGAGAAGAGGATGGCAATTTTTCCTCTATCAGACTGGACTTGTGGCATTAGAATGGTCAGCAAAACTGTAAAGAAGGAGATACTGAATAAATAAATAAATAAGTTAAAGAGTCGTTATTCAAATGAATATGGGAAAGCGGACTCGGACATTTGAATCGCCTATTGAAGAGCTTATTTCCAAAGTGACTTATCTCCATTTTCGTTCATTTTCTAGTTTTGTATGACAATATAATGTTGAAAGGCCTCGCCATCATGCAGCAAAATATTGTGTTTCAAAACGGTGTTTCTCCCGTATTAAACGGTATCCGAAAATAAACTTATCTGTTGGCTTGAATAAGATTGAATTTTAAAAATCGCTCTTTCTGAAAACAATGTATTTCTTGGAGATAAGTCACTTTGGAAATAAGCTCTTCAATTGCCTTCCAGAGTTCCAGGATATCTGATGATCAAACGATGCAGGGAAGGCCTATAGTTGAAGGGCAAATGAGCAATTTAGGATGCTGTTGTTGTCGCATCATGATCTCCATAGCACCTAGCGTCAGTATCTCCTCAACAGACCTGCAAACTTCATTTTATGTGATTTTAAGAAGTCTGATGAGTCCCAATTTATATTAACTTTATAAGTCAGTCTAAAAGAGAACTTTAGTGGGATGCTCTGTCGCCCACGGCGTAAAAGTTTTGGCACAAGATTGGTAATTGTGCTAAGATGTTAAAGTCTCAAGAAAGTATTTGCATTTGGCCAAAAGGTGGAAGGAGATTTCACCCTGCTAGAGACACCTTGTGACTTTTTGATATTGGTTTCCTGTCGGAAGCAAGTATGTTTGAACTTATCTTTGACAGCATAGTTTTTGGTCTCTCTGGCGTTTAATTTCACTGACGATAGGTGTATAATGCCATGTGTATAGGTCATCCTTGATACATAAGAGGTTGGACTGTGGTTCATCTATTGCAAGGATAGAGTTCTGTAATGCATTTCTACTGCACTTAAAAAGGAAAACAAATCACACAATTGAATGTATATGTATCTTTGAAATAGATTAAATAATTTTAAGATGGGAGAATTTGAAGCAAGTAGCAATTCAGAGTAAATCAGGGCATAAATGAATTAAAACCTTAAGTAAATTCAAAGGGTTATTTCCTACAAGCCCCAAACTACTGTTAGTATAATGTCCCATTTGTTTTGTTTTTGGCATGTGGGATATGTAGTATACTGTGTAGGGTGTTGAGTCAGTTGGCAACATAATTTAGATGATATATAGTATGAGTGTAGAATGGCACAAAATTAATGCTAAATACCTACAAGAAATGGATCGATTTATTTGAAATTTTGCACATATTGGTGGTGTACAAGAAAATATTCAAATTACAAGATAATACGTCCAGAAGAACGTTGCACAGGGTGGCTCCCATGCCCCAATAGACCACATTAGTAGGTCGTATAACCGCCGCGAGCTTGAATGCAGGCCTTGACTCTTGCATGCATACGGTTATAAAGATACAGGATATCGTTTTGGGGTAGGTTGTTCCAAGCCTCATGAATATGCTGGCGCAATTGCGGAATTTTTGCAGCGACGATGAACGTTAATTTGCACCATGTTGCATCATGTCCCACACATGCTCAATTAACGACAAGTTTGGAGATCGTGCTACTGGCCAGGGAATTAGAGCCACATGCTGTAAGCCCTGCAAGCTAAGAGGGTCGGCTGTGAACCGGCGTTATCCTGCTAGAGAAATATGTTACCTTCCTTTTTCAAGAAGGGCAGAAGAACAGGTTCAACAATCTGCTGGACGTGCCGAATGCTGTACAATGTTCCATGCACAAACAGTAAGGTTGATCGCTTGTTGTAACTGATCGCACCCCATACCATTAGGCCAGGGGTTGGACCTTTGTGCCATAGACAGATGCACTGTGGAAGATGTCGCTCTGTTGCTCTTCGCCGCACACGTACACGTACATCACCGGTGTACAGGCAAACCACAGACCTCCATTCGGCTTTCCAGTCGGTTCTTTCGCGGCACCATTGCAACCGCGCAGCACGATGTTCTTGCAGAAGTGGAAGTCTGGCTAGAGGGATCCTTGCCCGCAGTCCTACAGCTAATTTAGTAATTATAATTGTAGCTTTGAAGGTTCTTTAGCATTGATATTAGGGCATAGGCTTTGTTCATCTGAGGTTGATGGTAAAGATTAAGAAGGTAGGACCTATAATGCTATTAATTTCCGTATTCTTGTTTGATTGTACCCTCCTACAGCACCAATAAAGGCTGGTAAGAGAATAAGCCCTATTAATATTTCATTAGAGATGTTTAAAAGTAAAAATAGAAGTGCAATTTTTTGTCAGGTGATTAAAATCAAACAATTAATTCAATTCGAGTTGTCTATAATTGAAGGGAGTGCTAGCAAACGGCTACCAATGGTCCGTGTTGACAAATCTGGTGCCACTCAGGACTGCTGGCCCTTACCTCTGCTGTGGATGCTGTACGGTTGCTCAAAGCTTCTCATACGATTCGACGGTCTTGCGGTGGGTCAGTAGTGCTTGGGCGTCCAGAACCAGGTCTACGTGAGTGCGTTCCTTCCGTAAACTACTGCTGACAACATCGAGCCACCACAGAAACATTAAGACCGATGTGGCCGCGATACGCCGATGGGACCATCCACCCTCTAGAAGTCCCGCAAGCCAAACTAATGGTTTCATGCAAAATGGTCGGAGCCATTCTTCTCCTGGAGAGGCATGGGAGTCACCCTGTACAATGTTCTTCTGGACGTATTGTCTGCAATTTGAATCATTTCTTGTATGCCACTAATGCTGCATGTGTGTAAAATTTCAAATAAATCGACTCATTCCTTCTAGGTGTTGCATTTTTTTGCCAGCAGTGTATTTCGACGATAGCTATTCACATGATATGGCATGTAATTTCTTACAAAAATTATATTCAAATCAATAATCATTTAGCGATTATAGTTGTGCTAAATAAAAAGTTATGAAGAAATTTAATAATAATGTTGGCATCCCATAAAAGTAATAAAATTTGAATGTAACTGTACGTCACTGAGCTTTTGTTATTCTAGTTACCAATACTTGGATTGACGTTATCACCCGCTATGGAGTGGGGAGACGTCGCAGTTGAACACACAACGGAATTCACGTTGTACTTAAACAATGGATTTATACTTGTGCAGAAACAGCCCCGCTATGTGGCATTGATTGGACTTCTAAGCAGAATTTTAAAACTTTGAACCTGCCTCTATTAAGTGATCCACAAAACGTGTTTCTGTTATTTGTTTTAAACAAATACTTAAAATATGCTTCATCTTGTTAAATGACCCGCTATTAAACTTTTTTAATAATAAATTGATATCCGTTAGGGTCGCGGGGGCAGCAGCCCTATAGAGGATCTCCAGCGATCGCGATCATCCGCCATCAGGCGCATGTCCTCCCTGGTAATATCCAAGCGACTCGAACCCAGATTCTCCATGTAGTCTAGCCACATGGTTCTAGGCCGACCCCTTGGTCTCTTACCAACCGGCTTGGAAAATAACAACTGCCTAGGAAGACCAGTTTGTGGCATCCATATCACGTGGCCATACCAGCGCAACTGAGATCTCTCAATGTGAAGAAGTAGCGGCTCAACACCTAAAGACTCCCTTATTGTGCTGCTGTGCACTCTATCTAGTAGGGTAACATCTGCCACACCTCTCAGAAATTTCATTTCGGCCGCTTGTACCCGCGATCGCACTCTTTCGGTCATTACCCAAGCCTCATGACCATAGAGAATGGGGACAAAGATAGATTTGAAGACGGAGAGCTTGGCTTTGTTACCCAGCTCGCGTTTCGTTACCACGGATTGCCACAGTTCGCGTCTGACACAGCTTGCTGCACCGATCCGAGCATCCAATTCTTTCTCCTGTCGTCCATCACTCGTGAATGCAATCCCGAGATACTTGAATTTCTCCACATGTCTCAATGAGGCTCCCCTAACTGAACAGGCTATCTTGAAAGGACCAGAACCTCGGGTTTAGCCACACTGGTCTTCATCCCAGCTTCTTCACATTTGGCTGCAAACCGGTCTAGTGCATGCTGAAGGTTCGTGCGAGAAGACCCAAGGGGGACAAGTTCGTCAGCAAAGAGCAACCTCTCCACCAGGCAGCCGCCCACACAAATACGCTCATTGCCTCGGCTGCCCCTGTCTATCCAGTCCATAAAGATAATGAACAAGAGGGGCGACAGTATGCATCCTTGGCGGAATCCAACACCCACGGTGAACGGTCTTTACTTAATGCCATTTATCCGTACACACATCTCAGAGCTTTCGTACAGAGACATGATAGCAACCAGTAATTGCCCATCTACTCCATACTCTTGCAACACTTGCCAAAGCTTCTCCCGAGGAACTCTTGTCATATGCTTTTTCGAGGTCCACAAAGCAAGTGTAGACCTCTTATGCATACTCCCAGGATTTCTCAAAGATTTACCTTAGAGCAAAGATGTGATCCTGTTGCAATGAAGAATTCATTTCAGGATAATGATTAGGTCTGACTTTCGTACTTCTCTATTGTTCAGAGAACCAGATTTTATGTTCAGTGAAGAAAATATTTTTTTTTTCGCTTTCTATGTGAAAATAAATATACCAAATTTAAAATGAGATAATTTCGATTCGTATTTAGATTGTCGATTTGGTTGAGTATGTAGAAAGCAACATGGAAATATTTAACGTTTGTAAGAAGCGGCATTTTATCAAGACGAATTGTTTTGGGATCGTTTCCCAGACGAGTTGTGTGAATCCTACCCAATGTTGGTTTCCGTTCTGCATTCTATGAGTTTCGGTTGCTAAGTAAAGTTGCTCATAGCCTGAAGGAATTTTTCAAAAAACATTAAGAAGTCTTTGAAATAAACAAATAATGAATTTATTTCAAGAGTATTTTATGTTTATTTTTTCATCTTAGACAATCGTCTGAATATCGTCTTTCGTTTCTGAGATTTTAGTTTCGAGAGGGAAATAACAAACGGATGCAGAATAGACATTTCGACAATTTAGTGAGTGAATCAGAAAGAATTGAGTTGAGGAAAAATTGACGGAGCTTTAGAGGCAATGCTCTTAAGGCCACGTTTTCCTTTGGAGCTTCTTTATAAAGATATTGCATCTTAAAGTTGTGTGACGCCACTTATGGTCGGTGTTAAAACATGTTCATTACATTCGGATGTAATGCGTTAATGCAAGGACCCTAATTGCCCAAGACGCCAGTGAATCTGTTCGGTATCTGCTTGCAGCTTCGCTAGCATTTCTCCCAGCTGCTCCGTAGATGAAAAGCATGTCTCGGAGTTCTGCGTTACTGTATCGTGATGTACTCTTCTGTCCACAAGATCACAAAACGAAAACACCAGACACCAATTATCTTCAGCTTAAACACAAAAACAACAACGACAATGCGCAACCGGTAACAGATAGACAAATATGAATTTTTTAGTTTGGTGCTTTTAGGTTACTAAAAATTTGAAGATGATTTCGGCATTGTATAAATGTTTTAATATCGATTGGAATTGACGTCACAAAACTTTAAGACTCTATATTTTTTTAACGAACCCCCAGAACAAAATGTGTCCATAAGGCATTTTGCTTACAATTGCGTCCTCAACATACTTCGTCTATTTTTACCAAATCTTCTGAATCACTTTCTTTAAAATGCATAATATAATTTATGTAAATATTAATTTTTAATATCTGGGGAAAAAATCAATGTACCTAATTACTGCTTGAAGACATTTATTTATTTTTCATGTCCACGTTGTTAGGTTAGTTAATCCTCAGCGTACACATTACAATAAAAGATACGGATTTCATCATTCGGAAAATGGCTTGTATTGGTTGGTATTATTCAAAAGAATACGTCCTGCTGCAGATGCTCGCGTTCGTCGAGATTTTCTAATTCTTCTTTGTTTGTTATTGGCTTGTTCTGAGAACTATAAATTCCCTCGATAGTTGGTATTGATCCATCCGCCACGAGATCAAGCTCCTGCCTTCGTTGTTCGTTGAAACTCGCCACTGTTTTGATCCCCATTATCTATACAGAGAGAGAGATCACCGATGACCTTGGGCAACCTTTCATTGTTTTGGTGTTCGATCCCATTATTTTATCTAGCGGGCGTGCTTTGTTTTAACAATGGAAGGACATTCCCAAGGTCACGAGTGAAACCCCTGCCCACCCTCTCATTGTGCGGAAGAGTAAAATGGCCTTTATCTGACTAATTAACCAGCAGAGCTTAAAGAAGCAGAAGGAATTTTTCAAAAGAGGAGGAAAAAATTGCACTGTTATCACTGACGGGAAATGAAATGAGGTTTTTAAAGATGAGAGCCGACAGAGGGAGAAAGAGAACGTCACAAGATGGGCGAAATTGTTCAACCGGGAAATGATGGAAATGCTCTGACCATTGCTGAATTCGCTGCCTTCGAGAGGATTTTCTTTTGCCGGCGCTGATCGCTCGCTACCTCGTTTCCTATCGAATTCACTCTTCTCTCTCTTCTCTCTCTCTCTCTCCAGATCATTTGAGTGGCAGACAATTGATCAGCAGCAGTGATGTTAATGAGTGGAAGAGAGAAAGAGGAGGAAAAGAGAAAAGAACGAAAGAGAGAGAGAGTGGGGGGATAGGGCGGTGGGAATCACGGGATAGCTTAGCCATGGGCCGATCGACCCATGTTAAAGGCGGTGGAACCGTAGTCGAGCCCTTTCATTACTCCATTTTCTACCACTGGAGTGTTAAAAGATACATTGATCACGATTAACTATGCCAAGTGGAGCTCATTTGGCGGATTTGGTTTGGGCTTAATTATGCATGATCGTTTTTAATCTTTTTAAAACACTTTAGAGTGAATATTGCGAACGAATAAAATTAATTATTGCACTGTTTTATATGTCTTTTATATGTTTTTCCCCATGTAGCATTGGCAGTTTTAAAATTTTCCACCAAACTTAGCACAGTTCAATGAAAAACTAGTGCTCATTTATGGCTTAAAATACTTTGATTTCAAATGCCTCATTGTTATCAAATTCATGATATTATCTTTTAAAAAGTTCATCTCCCGTACGTTATAATATATGAAATAAAAAAGAAGACTCAAACTTTACGCTAGAAAATAAACATATTTGTATGGTAATATGTTCCACTGGAAAAGGCGGTAAGGTCATAAAAAATGTATCAAACCTAAACCTTTCTAGATGAGCTAGAAAAGATTAGACATTCTTTTACGAAAGTATGCATGTCCGCATATATAGTATTGAATATACAGGGTGTTTCAAAATTATGTACAATAAATTTAGTGACATATTCTTCAGGTCAAAAGAAGACGAAAATGTTCT
>JAHWFO010106707.1:424431-461002 GCA_023313115.1 Rhysida immarginata
GTAGAAACAACGCAGAAGTTAGTGTCCAGCATGCCTCAACGACTTCGGAGCGTCATTCGTCGGAAAGGTGACGCCACTCAATGGTAATGTGCAATAAACGGTACGGTGTACGAAGTTCATTGCAACGTGTTGAAAACGGGACATTACAAAAAGTCGCTTATTTAATTTTCTCGTTTATTTTTTATGTTAAAATGCTATATCACAGTTGTACTAAAGCTCTGTGCACTCAATAAAGTAATTTTAATTTGTTTACAATTAGTTTCGTTGTACTTATCCAAAATTCTGTAGGTATCCGAAGTTCATTTACGCTAGGGTTGTAAACGCTTCACTGCAGGCTTTGTAACCTTACTTTTTGATCATCTATCGCATTTTTAACGTTACTAATTTCAATTTTATATTCATTTTTCATGAATGAACTCTCATTTTTTCAATAAGGGCATGGAATCTCTTTAAATGGCGCAAGCTTACACGCGGAGAAATACTGAATCAAACGTACACTCACGATAGAGATATAATCAATAAATGAATGTAAAAGAGACCGTATTTAATTTTAAAGTTGTTCACATCCATTTATGATTCTGAAAATACTTAAAGAGGCGAATGGAAACGAGATTGTATTCAGAATTCAAGATGACGTGTAGTTTCTCCCAGAAATCAGAAATTTTAAATGACCTAAGATGTGAGTATTAAATCCTTGAACATATAAAATGAACGGCTACCATTTTCGTTAGTTTATGATAAGTGAGAAAATGAGATATTATACAGAAATGAACTTTGATTTGGTTGAGTTTCCTTCTTGGTCAATATCTTTAAAGGGATCATGATGAAATAATAATAATACAGAGCATACTGATTCCTTTATTTAAGAATGCGAACAGAAGAATTCCGTCTAGGTATTCACCAAGACAGGATCATATATAGGTAATAATGACAGCAAAAATGAGTCGAGTTAATTATTGGGAAAGTAAGAAAGGGAACATGGAAAAACAATTATCGAGGAAGCTGATATCAGAGCGAGCCGAATAGAAGTTTTGAAGGGGTTGGAGTTTATGAAAGTAGCCATTGGGAAGAAAGAGGGTCGGAAGAAGAGAGGACGAAACAGTGCGTGAAATGGAAGAGATGTGGGATCCAAATCAGAGCCAAGCCAGGTACACAGTGTCTTGGGGCGTTCACTTCTTTTATCAGGGGGTCAGTGAAGCAGAGGGGACTGTCGGCGACTGTTTGGATCAAAAAAGCCCCCATGTCCAGCTCTCACGTCCATCTCCACACCCTTTTCCTAACTTCTTCATTAGGTCACTCTCTTTTCCTTTCTCAACTTTTTTTTTTCTTTTCATTCGGGAAAGTAAAAGAGAAAAGAGAACTTTCCTGATTCAAAAAACCAATCATATCTTCTGTAAAGAAGAACAGATAAATAGCGGGAAAGAAAGAAAAGAACTATTCTTGGCCTCTTACTGCGCACATGCCATGAAAACTGCTCGGCAACCGGTTCAATATTATTTGATAAAAACATACGGAATTAGGAAAAGAAATAAAAGTTTTTCTACTTTTCCATCAAATGCTGAATTAGTGTGGATCTTCATTGGTACGATCGTGAGTTTTCTCTCGCTCTCTCTCTTTCCTAGTGTCCTTTATAGCAATTGCGTCCAGTGAAACTTGCTTCTATCGTCTGAATTTTAAATAATTCATAAATGCTTCTCTCGTAGAAAGTGCTTGTTGTTGTGCTTGCTTATTTTTGTGCAGTGAACCAGTTGCATAAATCGATTTACTTTAAGTGTTTTCTTGAAATCGTACGCGAAATAGAACTCCTTTCCAATAGCTTTTAGTAGATACATTTGAAAAATTTCAAGTACGGGAATTTGTGATCTCCCTCCATTTGAATAATTTCCCTTTTTCGATGAGAAACTTCAAAGAACGTCAGTAATTTTTATTAAATAAGAAAAGCTTGTTTCAAAGCTAAGAAGAATAACTCCATTTAGAATCTCTCTCTCTCTCTCTCTCTCTCTCTCTCTCTCTCTCTCTCTCTCTCTCTCAAATTTAACTTACAGGATTTACAAGTTAACATAATTAATGAATTGTTAATTGAAAAAGTCATAATAGGACTATTTTCGTTCGTTATCCTCTTTTATTATTACCTCCATTTTAACATAATATAATTTTTATAGTTTTACCTTTAATTCACTAAGTCTCTTTATGTCCCTAAACAAAGGCTCACTTTGTTTTTCAGTTTCCTTTTTTCCTATCTCCGAAGAGAGAGAGAGAGAGAGTAAGAGTTCCATGAATAGTTTAGTGGGCGTTGCTGTATTATTCTAAGATCGCACGGATGCTCAGGTTTTTCGTTCTTTTCCCTCCCTCTACCCTCCGTTCGAGGTCCCTTCTTCCAAACCGTCTCTTGCCGAAGAAGCATCTCATCCATTATTAAAGTGCATCTCGGCTAAGAGAAGCATCGCACCAACACGCGTTGCCTACCCCTACACCCTTACCCTCTTTCTGTTTCCCTACACCCTTTCTACTCACCCAGCAACCCCTATACCTTCGCCCCCTGTTGTCTAAAGCCTCCAACCGAACCCGTCTCAACCCCAACCCAACCTACCCCCCCCCCCTCTTGTATCGCTGTTGTGGGAATTATAAACCAGACAATGTTCCAAAGTGAAGTCATCGGTTCGTCATCCGATCGCAGTCGTGTCACCGTCAGTTGCTGTCTACCTTTTGTTTTCTGACAAGGCGAACGAAAAAAAGAAACTTTAAAAAAAGAACCAGATCCTCCTTGTGTTGTTCCCTCTGAATTTTTATGTTCTCAAACTTCTTTTGTGATTTCATGCTTTCTCTTGCAATTATTTTTATTTTTAGTTTAATGACTTCCTTCTTCGTCCACTCTTTTTTACCAACAGAAAAGCATTTCCATAGAATTTTAAGATTTTTTTTGTTTGAATTTTCCTCTTCAGGTCATTCTGAAGTGAATTGTCTTTTTGTTTATTATCTTTAGCTGGATGCTTCAGTTACAGTATTGAAGGAGAACATTGCTCCGATATCTGATAGCGAATTCCAAATCGGATATCGCTCAATTTTACTCAAAAAAAGGAACCCTAGAATTCTCTTTCTCAATAGTCCATTAAAATTTCCTGGGAATCTTATCTGAAACAAACAATTGGGGTGCTCCTGTTACAAATAATATCTGATAATTCTGTTTAATATCTAAATAGAGTCAGTAAATATAAAGTAAATATCTTTACTTTCTTAAATATAAAGTAAACAGAATTACCACTTTATTAAAGACACCATACAAATAAAGAATTGGTCCGCATTTAGATCTGATCTCAGCCGTAGAAGAGAGCGGGTAATAACGGTTATTGCATAATGAGGGTCACCAGAATATCTTGCATCTGCTTTGTAGTAGAAACACTCCAGCACATGCTGTTTCCGCAATACCGTTTGGTAAATTACTGACGAGTGAATCGCCATCTTGGCATTATCTGTTCAGTCGCAGAGCTGTCAAGTAGTACAGATGACCAGAAAAGGTGAAAAACCCCTTTCGCCATTATCATATGTGTTCAATCTGGTAGCCATGCATCGCTGCTATTGACGTGCAACGCAGTTTCCACTGCGGGTGGATGGAACGCACAACACAAAGATCACTCCTGTTGATAAGCTTTCCAAAAAAACCCTGCACTGTTTGCGGTCGTCTCATTCCGAGGGCCCGTTTAAGTAAGCCAAAGACAAAGATACGCGTTGCGTCCGGCGACTTCATGGACATGTCGCTGAATGTAATGGAGTTTGTGGTTTTTGGTGTCGTCTTGCATGCGTTTCAGGAACAGGCGACTTGATACGGCGGTGTGAGTCTACGTCTTGTCTTGGTGCAGCCATAACTTGTTTACCTCTGTACCGTACAAACCGGGGATGTCACGCTAAAATATGAGGGTTAGAACGTTAGTCTGAGAGTACATGGCCTTGACTTTGGCCTTCGACTCAACTCTCTGCAAAGTTAACTTGCCGTTGTAGCTGTATCCCGCCGCGTTCATGCCACCTTTTGAAAATCTTTCCTTACATTCATGGTACCATTTTCTGAAGTCCTTAGAACCCCTTGGGCGGTAAAAAATGGCTCGGCTCTTGTTGCAGTCGCTTAATTAACTATACGCCTCATCTAGTGTGACCAGGTATTTCACTTTTCATCCGCCAGACATCGTTCATACAGTTTACGGCAGTTGGTCCTTCGTTGTTGAACATGGCGCGGCAACAACTTATGAACGTGCCTCTTGTGTCGCTTCTCCAGTTGTAAACCATGGTTGATAATTGTGTTTACGGTGTACACAGATGCTCCTCCTTATGCGCAATGGCGCGTTGTGTTGTTGGGTTACATCCGGTTACTAGCGCCCGAACTTTCCGGACGACGTCAGGAGTACGGCTGGTGGATGCTCTCAGATTGGCCTGATTTTTACTCTCCGGAATGGCGCCGTTTCTGGTTTTGCCTTGTTTGTACACTTGGTATTCCTTTCTTGGAATCTTCGAGCTTCCCCTATTGCATCCTTTCATAATTTCAGAAAAGCTGAATTTGACGTCTCAAAGGGCAGTTATGTAGCCCTTCCAATGCCTGTCAATTTTCGGTGACATAAGTCAATGTTTTTAGCTCGTTATTCGATACTATTATAATATTTGTCCTAACACTACTTCACGTGATAGGTCACGTGAAATGAACGAGCGCGCCACATTTAAATATTTAATGTCAATATTAACAAGAATGATTTTACCGCCAAAGCGGATAAAGGAAGCACATTTTTATCTTATAGCATCGTACATGGATACATTGAATTAATCAACATTTTAAAACACTTAAGAGAAAATAAATAAATATGAAAACTAAATTGTAAATTACTATTTAAGTAAGCTAATGTACAGAGAATTTAAATGAATAAACTTGAAGAACTGAAAGGTAAATGGAGAGGGAGTTATTCATCATACATTTAAAAAAATAAAAGTTCTTTAATTTGTAAGAATTCCCACATAATGTTAAACGAAGTGAGCCTCAATTGCTGAAGCGTTGTGTGTAAGCATCTATTATTTTTTCATATTAAAATTACTAAAGTGTTTCTACGTTATCATCTACTATTGAAGCAAGCGATTAACTACTATTAATTAGCAATATGTATACCAGTAGTGAGTTTTAGATAACATTAAGTCTAACAACATTATGCTTTTGATACAAATAAGCTATGGATAACAATAGATCTA
The DNA here is from genome assembly GCA_023313115.1 of Rhysida immarginata. Taxonomy (NCBI): domain Eukaryota; kingdom Metazoa; phylum Arthropoda; class Chilopoda; order Scolopendromorpha; family Scolopendridae; genus Rhysida; species Rhysida immarginata. Next base: position 429,655 of record JAHWFO010106707.1, read on the forward strand.
ACAACTCGTAATGAGTTGGTTGATATATTACACGCCATATCTTAGCATTGAAAGTTCTAACAATACTATATTGTACCATTAGGGCACATGCAACAAAACCAATTCCCACTATCATTGTTTTCTCGTTATATACACTCATGGCACGTTGTTTGATATATTACATGCCATATTTTAGCATTGAAAGTTCAAATGGTATCATATGGTATCATATGGCACCATTAGGGCACGTGCTACTAAACAATAACCATTATCATAATTTACTTTTTATATTCAATCATATCCCGTTTTTACGAGTTATTTGATATATTACATGCCATTTATTAGAATTGAAAGTTCCAATGGTACCATATGGTGTCATATGGCACCATTAGGGCACGTGCTACTAAGCCAATAACCATTATCATTATTTACTCGTTATATTTACTCATGGCACATTGTTACGATTGTTGTATATATTACATGCCATATCTTAGCATTGAAAGTTCCATTTGGTACCATTAAAACACGAACTACTAAAGATTTCACACCAACATTATTTACGCGTTATATTCATTATGAGACATCCTTGCACGTACACGTGCCATTAGACCCATACCTGCTATCACTAGTTACTCTTATATATTCGTTCATGATATGTTGTGACGATTTGTTTGATATATTACTTGCCAGAAAGTTTTTAAGAGGGTATCATAATTTTACCATTAAAGCACGTGCCATATTATAGTACGTACTTATTCCGGCTGTCTCACGTTCATACTTGTTCGTGCTTTGTCCCATATTAATGGATTGGTGCAAACAGACTTGGTAAAAGTCAATTCGTTTTCAAGTTATCGTAATAAATACTAAGCTCCCTAGGAATATAAAAATTCTCTTGATTTAGAGACCGAACTACTCTTTCAATAATCGTCAAACACGTGCATCCTGCACGCGCACCATCTCATTAACGTTTAGAGCACGCGCAGAGCCTTGTATGTTGTCAACACGCGTTTTCCCGAATCGGAGGATAATTCGTGTTTTCCAGCAAATCAATACATGCAACGCAATGAATTGTGGGATTGTCTACAGACAGACGGACGGACAGCTGGACAAACCGATCACATAAGCACATTTCTATATATAGAAAATGTGCAAAAAATATAATGTCAACAATACATTTATTCTTTATAACAAATTAACTTCTTTTCACAACGATAAGTATACGAATTCACTTTTATATGGAAACTTTTTGACCAAAAGCTCTACTATGAATGTGTAATATTTAATCGCACATTTATTGCAAATGTACCATAAAAAGAGTTATCTTGTTTTTATGTTTTTCAAATTTCCTTGCTCTTGCAATAATAGCAATCAGTAGATCTGATGCAGATGAAAGTAAACATAACAATTCTGGTAATGATATCGGGCATTAAGATTATGGAGGAGCTAAATTATTTGCTACATCTGTGCGGATTTTAGGCACCACAGCACTTCTTATGGGCATATCACGCCTACTGTAAATGAAAAACGCAAAAGGATTTGTATGAAAGACGTGTTCACTTTGAATTCCTGGTGAACATTCCTGTAGAAGCTTTCGTTTTCGTTTAGTTTGTGTTAATTTCTTTATACATGATTTCTTTACTCCAATTAAATTAATTAACCAGCTATTATCTAGCCAACTTCGTTCATTTAGAGTTCATTTGAAGTTTACAATAAATATTTATTTGCGTATTAACATATTCTTTGCATTTTCATTATTTCATAAGAATAATTATTTTCATTTCTGTATTAATTTATTCATTATATATTCTTTATTTTACAATTTTTTTAAGCAAGCAAATCTCCGACCACCATTAGCCATTACACGAGAGAATACCAGTCAATTTATCATATCCACTTTTGCTCATTTTACATCAAAACCATAACAAGTAGAAAGATTTTTCCTTATTTTATTCGAAGGCATTTTATTCGTGGGCTTTTATATATCAAACATGATGTAATTTTGATATGTAGTTTTGATTTTATTGTGATTTGTTCTTTTGTGTTCGTCAATACCCCGTTCGTCCCGGAATCTTCTAAGCGTAAACCCTACAAGATATTGAACTGTGGCCCATGCTGAAACAAAGCATCCCACAGTTCCACTGGGATCGCGGCGTTTGTTGGGATGTTTCTTCTACCTCGTCCCACATATGATCTGTCGGCTTGAGTTCTAGTGACGGAAACGGACCTATGAAACATGTTCACTGGAAGCAGTTTTAAACCAATCGAGCATGGTTTGAAGACGCATTGGGCTGCTGAAAATGCTCATCTGCGTCGGGAACACTGTAACCATAAACGATTGCACCTGTTCTGCAACAATATTGCATGAACTTGTGGCATTATGATGCTTCCAGTCCTATTAGGGAACTTAGAATAGCCCAGGAGAAAATTCCCAGATCATTTGGAAAGACAGGTCCTTGGATTCGTGCTATTTGCATTAACAGATTTTTAGATCTACATACTGTAGTTATTAAGCAATTTGAGTGATTTTTCGACCACTCTAAATACGAATCTTTTTGATTTTTAAAAAGAATTGTTTGCTCTAACACGAGTATATCCTGGAATGATTTTCAAATGCTTGTTTTAGAATTCATTTAACAGATGTCATTATACAATGTATTTAATCTGGACGTAATGCTATTTATTAATGTAATTAATCTGTACGTAATGCCATTGTGGAATGTAATTTATAAAACCTAGCTAGGTCAATGTCTATAAAGTTTTTCCCTCTATTACAGTCATATCCATTTGTTTTTTCAGTACATCAATTGGAAGAACTTAACGTTTTTCAATATTCTTGTTTTCGATGAAATCTTAAAAAACGCCTATATCAGGTGTCTTTGTTCTCTCCATTTTTTTCTAATAATATTCTTGAGATTCTGTCTAAGGAAAGGTTTGCTCTACTTTTTGTCCCAGCGGCTGTTCATTTCCGCAAATTTGCTTTGCTTCAGTGCTCTTCAAAACGCTTTCCCTTCAGCCTTTTTTGACTATTCCAAAAACATTCATCAAGGATTTGTTTTTTTCACCCTCTACCGTTAGTTGACTATTCAAACATTCTTCTTTTCTCAGCGCCGTAAGGCAAGCAGAATCTGAGCCACCGTATGGAACAGAAAACGCTTAATCTAATAAGAATTTTTTTTTTTTTAAATGCAGTCCATCTGTGTTTAGTTACATGAACATGCAATCATTATAACGAATGAAGAAAAAGAGTTTTACATATTTATTTTTATTTTTATCAAAGCATCGTAATAGCAGTCTGTACTCGTAAGCAAAAGAACATAGCACTATGCATTACGATAACACAGACTTGAACATACGTTTGCTAGAATTGCACTGAACCATTATTTGAATCAGAACCTTTAAAAATATGCTGGTATATACTTTCTTAAAAGTCTATCTTAAGACCACTAATAAAGATGCCACACAGTCTATGAAATCTGTTAATTGCCATAACAGAATAACTGCCGTACAAGGATTGACTCGCCAGAGGGTTTAGCGTAAGTATCCTAGGATTCCTATGAAGCTAGTTGAGTTCGTCGAACCTGCCGACAAGAAGAAGAGTGGGTGATATTATTTGGAATCTGTAAGTGTAAATCCGATATCATGATGATAATACAGAGAGAGAGCGATGTGTCTAAACCAGATTCATCCGTCAGAATCGCCAAGGCACAGAACGCACTATCCAGAGAACCTCCATCAAATGGCGGGGTCAATATCAGTTCCATGCTCGGCAGGCTTACAAAAGTCAGGCTGCTGACTATAAGCCAAAGATCACCACCCGAACTTTTCCTAATAGTCCCCGAACCGTGTTTTTGCATGATGCAATGAATTATGTTGCAATGTTTGAATGAGATCATGGGAAACAATGACTCCCGCTAAAACCATTTAGATGACCGACAGTAAGAGGAGGAACCATGAGTTGTCTTGCCACAAAAATGGTCACTTTTATATAAATATTTACTCTTTGCGGTCTGGGACCGCATTCTCTCTAATTTTGTGTTTGATTTGTCTACTTAACTGAGAGTATTATACCTTTTTGAATAGTTAAAAACACGTAGAATTATTAAAATAATTTGCAGGATAACTTCCATAGAACTTTTTTTAATTAACGTGCTTCAAAGTTGGGAACACTTAGTGAAAACATCTACATGCAAGTTGTTTCAAGTTTTATTATTTATTTTTATAAACTGGCTTACCCCCTACGTAAAAACAGCAACAAATTGGACCTAGAGTCTGGAAATTAAAAAAAAAATTGAAATTAGAGCAAAAAAATGATATTTTTTTCTATTAATTTAAAATTCATATGTCTAGTAAACGGTATACACAATTTTATGTACCTATTATTTCCCCAAACTTCATTATCCTAGGCGTTATAGAACCTGAGTTGTTAACTTGTTGATCTTAGTGGCTGCATTTTTATTTCTGTTCATATCTCGGTTATTGTTAAAATTCGAACCCATGTTCATATGAACTGTTTTTGCTTAGAATCATCCATACTACCTCTTCTATAAGTTTGTGACAGGGTTTCTGACTCACCCTGTAGATAATTATGATTCAATTTTATCGGTTTGAGAGCACTAAATATGCAATCAAGGAGTGCATTGCAGTTATTTTGTATTACATAGAATGCATATACAGATAGTTTTCTTTCTATTTTTACATTCATCATATTATCCTTTGACCATAACCGTGACTGTTATTTATTACGTTTCAGACCGTGAGTGGGAAGACAGGAGAAATAAGCATGAGTATAAACAAACAATTCTGTGCCAATTCCGAAAACATAAAATGTGCATTATCTCGCAAAAGGTTCGTTTGTTGATCCTTGTTCACTGTGAGATTTTTGCTTACTTTATTGTGAACCGTTCATCCCTAAATTTTAGATCATTACTCTTGAAACACCTTGCATATTATACAACACAAGAAAGCCTTTAAATTTCATTGGAAACCGTGCGTTCTAACGATCCGAGAATCCAGTATGTGAGCAAGTCTTGCAAATGAAACCAATAACGAAAGGCTGAAATCAATAAATCATTTCCTTGTTTTTACAGAGACTTCTGCATGCTAAGGAGCATCTCAGAAGTTCTAAAATAAACAGTCAGAGTTTTCGATAGAAAGTGGCTCATAAGTGAATAAATATTTCTTTTGACTTAAGGCTAACTTTCGAAACTCTGAGAGCAATATGGGTGACCATAACTATACTTACTCTTATTACAATAAATGACAAAGTTTTAAATTAACTATCAAGGGAATAAATATGGTTTCATTTAAAATTAGTTCCATCTTTCTAAATTGCAGTTTAATTGACAGCTCTGTGGATTTGGACGTTCTGAATGATTTCAACAGTCAACTCTGTAAACACCTTTTTGGCACGGATAATTGTTTTGTACCCGAACTTCATTTGGAAATGCAGTTTTTGCGAACGTTATGAATCGTCATAAACACTGGAGACAAGTTTATGTTTGGTAATATATGCCATGATTAGTGTTTGACGATGCCACTAAACTCCCTAGCCACTAACTTTAATGACTTCTCTCTAACCCTCCAGATCACTCTTGACACCGAAGCCGATGACTCTATTCCCTTCTGGAGAAACGTATCTGTAAAGCCTTTCCAGTGAACGCCTATCCTTCAGCATTTACCCGAAAACCTACCAACATCCTTCAGCCAGCTCCATGCTTCTTCTTTCCACCCATAAACCACTGCCGTTTCCACAAGATAGATAAGGCAATATCGCTAGCCATCACCAATTCAAACACTGCAGAATTCTACTAATATCTATATCTTATACGAAGGGCAGTCCAAAAGTTCCCGGAATGCCCTTCAAACAAAATGAGATGTAAGAGATATTTACGCTCGTGCAATAATGTGGTGGGAAGTTTCGCATGTCTGCTAGCAGTTGCTACAGTTCTGGAGAGATCACGCTTTGTCAGGTTAAGGAAAAAGTAATGCTCATTGCTTTATTTAGCCTCCACGTTTCGGTGAGCTAAAAAATTAATAACTTTCAAACTAGTGGTCTGTACTAACTGGAAAATCTAGTTTGAGAAAGCTCTACCTCTGTTTGACAGCAGAAAGATTCTCATTAGATCCAAAAAGCTTTCTATTTTTTTTAAAGATCATAACTTTTTACAATATCAATGAAGCCAAGAAGATGCCATAGTACTCGGCCATTCTTCAAAAATGATTGTTTTAGAAAGCATTGACATTTTAAAGCCCAATCTACCTTCCCTAAGCACATTTTTAATATCCAAGAATCTTGCTCTCTCTAAGGGGTTTATTACAGAAGTTAATTTCAGTTAATTTCAGTTACTTTCCTCTCACCCCTTAAAGGAATGAAATGAACCAGAATCCCGGGGGACTGCGACGCAAACCGACAATCAGATGACAGCATTTGCTATTTTTAAAAAAAAAGAACCTAACGAATTGCAGATTTCTGGAATATTTGATGAAACATATTTGCAGATTTGAAGAAGTCTAACATTTCTGCTAAGCTCAGCAAGAAAAAATATTTTGGAAGAGAGAGTACCTCCCAGTTGACCATCTGCGCATTACGACAGATTTGTCAAATGACCAAGAAAATCTATCTGTGGGGAATGCTATATAGAGGACCTTATTAAAAATAATTGCAAGTTCGTTGTGGCTGTTGTTGAGGCAAAGGTTTATTTGACATATTGTTATAATACTCGTGCCATTGTCTCTTGCGCTACTGATGCAAAGAGTCGAATTGAGTGGTTTCGTACTTGCCATGAAAGATTCCCAAAAGGCTTCTGGGTTTAAGACCTTCTGAAAGGAGGCTTGATAATTCGTCAAGTAGCAGTAAACACTGGTATTAAAGTTATTCCATTTCTATGGAATGAATAGCAAGAACATCTTCATTCATCGAGGCACATATCGTGTTCCACCTTCATTTATTTTCGACAAATGAAATAGAAGTCTGAAATTCGTACTATATCGTCCTCAGATATTCCCGTCAAATCACCTAAAGTTTCGCCAATAGGCTTTTGCGGTTTCGGCCCTTTAAAACGGAGCCATTAAAACCGCAAAAACAGAAACCTTGACGGACTCTAAATAGAGTGCCAGCAGGTGTGAAACGAAATTCTCATTTTTCATACCGCAACGAAATGTATTGCAATAGAAATTGCGATGCAAGGCTGTAATCTTGATGCTAGGGAAGGCAAATAGAGACAGTTGGAAATGGAGAAATGACAGTCATTTAAAGTCGACTGAGTTCAACTGAAATGATCCTATGTATAGTTAGTAAACCTGTTTCCGTTAATCACCTATAGTTTCTTCCTTTCGCCAGAGCAGTCATTTTACTCGTAACAACAGGTGATCTTCAAGTTTCCCTTTGAAATATGTTTGGGGAAAATCCTGTAGATGATAAGATCACAGTTTAAAAGTTCAAGACAGGATATTTTACAAAAGAAATATACACTTTACGGTATATAACGAAAACTAAAATGATTCTTTCAGTTTTAATCTCTCCTTTATCAAAGTGCATAAGAAAATTATACAGGACAACAAGGTATAAGATAATGGATTACTTTTTTTAATATACTTTTTTAAAAGGATTGAATATGTATTAAAAATAACACAGTTATACTAATAAAAAGACTGCATAATAATATTTTTTTAAAAAGGTTAGTTATAAATCAATATTGATTCGTTTAAAAGTTACAGCGTTAAGTAATACTCAACCTAAAACAAAAGTATTGTGTAAACATTCGACTAATGGATGACGCATTTCCGAGTCCTTGAGTGCTCAGTATTATAGATGAAGAAAGTTTTTTCTAAGAAATTACTCAACATTCCGTGAAAACTTAACAAAACATTGTTCTGCTTGCTACTCAAGATATATACGTAAAAGCATCATATAATTCTTCTAAAAGCCATTAGAAAAGATCTAACGGGAACCGTCGGCAATAGCTTTAAACTGCTGATTAAATATAGAAAGCATCAGGGTGGAGTTGCGGTTGGAACATTCTTAAATTGCACTGGCGAGGTTTGCAGGCCTCAGTGGCCAGATCTTTTGAATTTTCCACAGTGCACGAAATCAGACTGAATATTTATAAATGACAAGTCTCGTAAATTTTACTTTAATTTTTAAAGATGCTTTGCAGGATGGGTAAAATGTGTATTTCTTTAATATTGTACAGAAGTAAAAAAAAAAAAAAATAAACCCAAGACACCAAGCAATGTAAGATATAAGCAGAAATGTTTTTGATCATTTATTTTCCTTTAAATCCACATGAATTGCTCTTTAAACAGGTATGGACGGATATGTTTTTATCTTTTTTTCGGATATATATTTATTTCTCTTACATAACATAAAAAATAAAATGGTGATACACGAGATAACATTCATTTATACTTTTCTTCTTATCTATATTATTTATATTAATATGAAGGAAGTCAGTAAGTAAGTTGCAAATGGTGAATGATATTAATTAGAAATTGGATGGAAAAATTCTCCGACCTGGATTCGAACCAGGAACCTCGACGCCTCTACTAATTGGGCTATCGCAGACACTTGTACAGCCATGCTGTTACTAAGTGTCTAAAAGACAACCAAGTTGTCAAGATGGCAAGCCCAATGGGAGGCGGGCACCCGGTTCACAGATCGTGAATTTCTCCTATCCAAACCGTCAGAAAGTTTGATGAACACACAATAAGAAATAAAGAAATTAAACTGGAACCAACTCCAAATATCAGGTAAATGATATTAATTAGAAAATGGACTTGGATGTCTTTAAGACACTTAGTGACAGTATAGTGACACTTCTTATTACAAATAGTGATCTAAAAAATACTAATTGGGATAGGAATCTGAAACACAGTTAAATTTGCATGTTGTTATGTTCTTATTTCTCAACATTAATTCCTCTTATTTTTGATGCATTTGTCCTGTGGTGTAATCATTCAATTGGACTATGGTGTAATCAAATATTTACCAATGATAAATACTGCTATATTACATATGCACTCAAGAAGGCTATTTAAAAATTTAATTATACTTTACGTGGTTCTAAATTATCACAAAAAACGTTACTATAGTTCTTGGTGATATCTTTAATTCCAAATTAAGTTTTGTTGATCATATCAATTTTATAACTTCTAAAGTCTATCGAGCAACTTATTTTATTATAAGAAATTCCTTAAGTTTTAATAATGTTGATTTCTCCATTTGCTTTTCAATACCTTAGTCAGATCTACATTGAATATGCCTCTGTTATTTGGTCTCCTTATCATGTTAAAATGCAATTGTCTTTAGAAAAAAATACGAAGAGATTTCTTACGTACACTTTATAGACTTTTTCATCCTACTTTTTTTTATAACAACAGGTTTGTGACTAATTCTTATCCCCGAAATGTTTTTAAATGCGATAAATTAATTAACAGACGGATTACTCCTGATCTCTGTTACGTTTTTAAATTATATTATAATTTGTTCTTCAAAATTTCTTAATTCTGTAAATGTACGTGCAACTAAGTTAAATTCTAGGAAAAACGACATATTTTATTTACCTCTTCCAAGAAAGAACATTATTAGCAATCTCCCGTTTTCAGAACGTTTAAATTTTGTAATATCATGTCTGATCTATTCGATTTAATTTTTATGAATTATAATCAATATAAACAAATTGTTACTGAAAACATTACACTTATTTTAGGATTCTTGTTCCTGTTTTATTGTTTAATATTTTATATTTATTCTTTTTATACAGTATTATATCTTTTTTTCTATGTTTACATATCTTGTAAGCTGTTATTGGGCTTTTATAGCCTGTTACTTGCAAAATTTCAAATAAATAAATAAATAAATAAATAAATAAAAATATAAATAAATAGTCTTTCGATACCTTCTCGTTAGAAAACTGGGCTTTGCTGCCTGAGCCAGTTTCGCACTTCATTTTCAACCTCCTCATCATTTCGTGGGCCCGGAATTATAAGTGTGTTAGACAAAGTAGGTTTGCCACAACCATATCTCTATTTGTATAACTCGAAAACCTGTGAAATTTCGTGACCGGAATTAGAAAACCAAAATATGTTAATTAAAAATTAAATTTTTTTAACCCTTGCAACTACGAGATAATGAACTTCCGGTTTGGAGTTAGAACAATTTATTTCTAAAGTACAAGGTCTTTATAATTAAAGTTCCATTTTGACATGGCCATAAAAAAAAACTACTGGACCAAAAGCTATAATACTTGCTAATATTATACAAGAGGGCATGGGAAGTTCATACCTACCAAAATAAAATTACTTCAAAAGGTCACCACCAGCATGGAATGGCGCTCTACGCAATATTCGTATACGAAATTAGACACGAAGACACAGGTTAACAATGTGGTTTATGCACATGCGCTTTACAAGTCATTTGGTTTTCAGAAATAAGAAAGGAAGCCTCATTGTCAGTACGCCTCATTTGTTACTAGTCGACGATGCCTGTTACCATGCAAGACCGCGCGTTTCCGTTTAAATGTTATTATGAATGCAATAGCAATGTACGGCAGGCTTAGCAACATTATCGTACCGTTCGACGAATACATGTACGTCGGGGTCCAATGACACCGCAGAGTTTGAAGATGATGACAAAGTTTGAAGCCACAGGTTTGTTATCGGTAGCACCTGGCCAAGGAAGGAAACCCGTCTCTGAGGCAGCTGTTGCACGTCGAATGGACTTACCACCCAGTACGGTGTACAAGATCGTACGTAAAGTGCTGCGGTACTACCCATATAAAATCCACCTTGTCGAACAACTCGAACCTAACGATCTTCCTCGTAGAGTAACCTTCGCATTGGAATTCCTTGCACGGATGGAGGTGGACGAGCATTGACCGTGGAACATTTTGTGGACGGACGAGGTCTATTTTTACCTGAATGGAGATGTCAACACCCATAACTGCAGGATTTGGGGCACCAGTCCCCCTCATGTTCTCCACCAAATTCCATTGCATTCTCCTAAAGTTAACGTGTGGTGTGGTATGACAGCAAATGTCATAATTGAACCGTATTTTTTTGAAGAGCAGTCGAGAGATGGACTCGTGACATGCACTGTGACTGCTGCTCGCATGGCGTCGATGCTAACAAGTTTTGTGATACCAGAACTTCAGCAACGTGGCATTTTAGACACAACGATTTTTATGCAGGATGGGGCTCCACCTCATATTGGTACATGTGTCAAACAGTTACTTCAGCAACATTTGACAGATGAACGGATTATAGGCCGAAACTTCCCCCTTTCTTGGCCACCTCGGTCACCAGATATCAACCCCTGTAACTTCTGGCTCTGGAGTTACCTCAAAGCCACTGTTTATGGTGATAACGTCAGGAATTTGGCGGAACTGAAAGATGCGATACGCCGACAAGTGCGCAACATTCCTCCTGATATGCTACGAGCTACAGTTAAGAACGCAGTAATCCGGTGTAACCTGCTTTCAGTAAATGGTGGAGGCCACATTCAACATGTAACTAATTTTAGTAACGATTAAAGACTTGTTAACCTGTGTCTTCGTGTCTAATTTCGTATACGAATATTGCATAGAGCGCCATTCCTAACTGGTAGTGACCTTTTGAACTAAATTTTTTTTTTTGGTGGGTATGAACTTCCCATGCCCTCTTGTATAATATTACCAAGTATTATAGCTTTTGGTCCAATAGTTTTTTTATGGCCATGTCAAAATGGAACTTTAATTATAAAGAACTTGTATATACTTTCTGAGTTAATTATAATGTTCCTTATTATTTACTCAACAGAAACCAATATAACTAACTGTTTTAACATATTTTTCTTTATTTCTTTAAAATTACATCACAGGCAAAAGTTGACAATATTTTTTCATGAAAATAGGAAAAACAAAAACAAAAAAAAATAATACGTTTTTCATTTTTAAGTTTAACTTTTTATTTTTAAACTGTTTTATTTTAAAAGACGACAAATGAATGAAAAAAAAACTGTTTCACTTCAGGATTGCTTTCATAAACTTTCGGTCATCTAAAGGAAGCCCTCGCAACATGTCTTTCAAATCAGATTTTTTGCGCGGTGGAAGTAAGGTGGTGGGCTTGCACAGTTTTACAATGGGAAGCCCCGACACTGCAGTAGAATTAGAACGCGGTCCTAGTGTGGGAAGATGACCAGCACGACGAGTCACCTTTTCTCTGAGTCCAACAGTTATGAAGTGACGCTCAATGTGATTAGTTTTATAATCAACACTGAAGAAATTTCTCTGGGTGAACTTCAGAACTTTTACTTTCATGTATAGAACGGAAGAGAAATTCATGCATGTTACGGGCGAAACGAAATCCTTGAAATGTTTAGACGTTAGAATTGTGACTATCAAGGGATTACTCATCCTTGAGTTGCAAAAGAAATGTACAAGCGATACCGGGTTGTAGATTTATGCTGTTCAATCTGACCGTGCAGATTTTCAGTCTCCTGTATGTTAGAATGTCCAGGTTCTGTAAACTTTTGTGTTACAGTCTTCACGTGCAGATGACGTCGGAGAAAATCTAGGATTGCAAAGGAAAGAACCTTGTTTCTGTTTTGCGGCACACAAGAATCGGACCAGACAATATTGTTCTCTATTTTAGGATGTTTAGCAACAACCTTGTTCAATATGGTCTTAATAGAGCAGGCAGTATCATTACCAGTAAATGAAAATTACTTACACAACGTGTAACATTAACAGTATACAGTATTATAGAGTTACTTACTCTGTTTCATCCAAAATATTATAGATGTTGGTATTCGCGTCCAAATCAAATAAAATTCTTCTACGAGCATCAGACATGTTGAAATTCAATAATGTTTTGCGAAAAGGATTACCAAAAGAAATGTATATTTGCATAGAGTGTTCGTGCAGATAGATCATTATAATGGCACATTAAATATAATGTACAATGAATGAGAAGCAGCAAAGTTAATATGTTCTATGTCTTTATGGAGTTAGGGCATTATAATAATACCAAAAATGTGTTTGTGGAGATAGAACAATTAAATATCGGCGTTTAGGCCTAAATAACATGTTCATATGACGTAAAGTGAGAGATAGAACATTATAACATTAAAAACTGAATTTGAGGAAAATTGGAGTTAGAACACTATAATTTTTCAGAGCGAATTTCACCTCTCTGGCCCGCTCAAAAACCATCGTGGCGGCTAGCGTTGTGCAAATGACGAGGGAGGATGAAAGTGAAGTGCAAAACTGGTCTTCGCTACCTGACCCGCTTTCACACTTCTCTTTCGTCCTTTGCACAACGCTAGCCCCCAAGATGGTTTTTGTGCGGACCAGAGAGGTGAGAGTCGCTCGGACAAAAGCAAATGACGAGGAGGTTGAAAATGAAGTGCAAAATTGGCTCAGCCAGCAAAGCCCAGTTTTCTAACGAGAAGATATCGAAAGACTATTAAGTCAGTAGGACAAATGCATCAGCAACATCAGAATTATGCTGAGAAATAAGAAGAAAATAACGTGTAAATCTAGTAATGTTTCAGATATCTATCCCAAGTAGCGATTTTTAAATCACTTTGTAACTTATTTACTGGCTTCCCCTCGTAGTTACACCGTATTTGTTCGTAGATCTTCTCTACGTCCAACAAATCCAACATCAAACAACATTTTATTTCTGCTTGAATTCTGTTTTGTTGGATCGTGTCTGTGCATAGAGTCTAGTTATGTGCAAAATATTAGAGTACATGAATGGTTTACTCTTTAAGGTTGTTTCAGTTGATAACACTAAAACACTTTCAGTTCATGCAAATTATTTTGAGGAATTCTTAACTATAGTCTTTATTTTTGATAAATTATGTAGTTTTTAATAAATCTCATTCTTTCTAAATATCTATTTATACGTCTTTTTTTCCTAAAGATAATTTTCTGCTAATTAAGTAAGTACCGTCCTGTCTTTAATAGAGTGTAAGTATGCTGGGACTTGCTTCTTTCCAAAGTACTCAGCTCCCTGAGAGAACCACGTGACGCGAAAGTCACATCGATATGTGTAAATTGGCTTAATTTACTGGTGAACGCTTAATTCCATTAAGAAATAGGGATTTGAAATGAATAAAAGAAATAACATTAATTCATGTTCTTTATAATAAAGAAAGTTTAATTTTCAAAGAAATTGGCCAGGCATAAAAACAAACAAAATTTAAAATTAGACATGTAGGCATACCAAATTAAAAAAAAATATCCGCATACTGAATATTTATCAATTTAATAATATTCTCCTCAAATATTTCAGAGACCCTATTCTTATATTTTATGGAAAGGGTATTTTTATTTATAAGAAGGAAGTGCAGAGCTAGATTTGCTTGAGAAATTATTAATACTGTTATAATGTCAACCATTACCCTAACCTCCTATATTATTACAGACTTGTTTTACCAACACCACCTCAAAGTCTGAGCGCGAAAATGTCATACATTGTTACATCACCTACGGTAGGGTATTGTTAATCATATTTCAGCCAATAATAAGCCCGAAATAGTCCCTACCGCGTAGCCAACACCTCCCAGGGTGCGTTCACTTATTCACTTGTTCAATCTCAGTTCCATCTTTACGCATGGGGCCACCCTAACCTCTGTGATAATGAATTAAAATTACAATTATGACCAGAACTTTGGTTCTATAAAAATAATAAAAAATATGTTATTGTTTATTCCTGTTCATAAAAAATAACTCAATGTTAAAGTTTTCCATAACCAAAAGTACCATGAGAACTGCTCATGCTTTTCTGATGCCTCCGGAGGTTGCGAAGAGGGAAAAAATATCTTGAATCGTTCACAAGCAGTGTTGCCAATTTAGCAGGGATGTGTCCAATTTAAAAGCTCATTTTCATTATTTTGTGCATTATACATTAATTAACGAAGTAGTATAATATGTTGTTTATTATTAATGAATGATTCTATACTCGTTTATAAATGTAGAAGATAAAATAATAAATAATAAGAATAAATGAATAATGATGAGAGTTTTTGAAGAGAATTGATGACTTAAATGAGACTTTTCCTCGCCAGGACCTGTCTTTCTCGTGGGCTACGCCCTACCGCGAAGTCAACGAGAAAGACCGGCCTCGATGCGGAAAAATCACCTGACCATCTGGGTCCGAACAACAATCCAACGTTCATTGTTTCCAACAATCGGAAAAACACTCATTGTTTACATCCAAGATGGAGACAATGAAGATTGGATTGTTGTTCGGACCCAGATGATCAGGGGACTTTTCCGCTTCGAGACCTGTCTTTCTCGTTGGCCTCGGCCCTACCGTAGGTGAAGTAACAATGTATGATTTTTCCGTGAGCAGGCTTTCTCTCTAGGCGGTATTGGTTTTACCATGGTCTTTTAATCCTCTGGTCTGTGCACTCGCGCAAATTCCGTTGTTGGAGTCAACAGTTGGACTGCTGTATTAACTGAAGAGTCGATTTTTGCCCCCTCTATTGCTTGAATTTGGCTACGGCCTGAACTTAACAATGTATTTTAACCTTAACAATGCATTATGTGTTCAGTAACAAATACTTAACATTAACTGACAGTTTTGTTAGGTAGTACGATCGTTAAAATACATTGTTAAGTTTGTGCTGTAGCCAAATTCAAGCAATAGAGGGGGCAAAAATCGACTCTTCAGTTAATACAGCAGTTCAATTGCTGACTCCAACAACGGAATTTGCGCGAGTGCACAGACCAGAGGATTAAAAAACCATGGTTTTACTGAATAATTTCCATTGTTGCTTTTGGCATTTCTCAATTTTGCCGTGGCGCTGTTTAACCTCCCTTTCTGATTGTTTCCAACAATGAAGGTAACATTGTTGCTTGGACTAAGATTGTCAAGTAACTTTTCAGTGACGTTAAAACAAACAGAATAAGCATTCATTTCATTAACCAAATTTAGGTTTCTTTTTATTTTCTATTTTAACTCCCTTTTAAAATAAAAGACTCTATGCAAAAAAATTTATTTTGTTTGGACTACATTTTGTTTATCTCAGTTGGTAAAAAAAGGAGGTCAAGCCATTACACTGAAAAGCACGCATTTTGTCTATCTACATTGATCGATTGTTAACAATCAAATAAAAAATGAATTTAATATGTTATAGATTTTTTCTAATATATGATGTAGTCCTTTTAGAAAAAACGAAATTTACATTGCTTATTAAATGTTTTTTATTCCAGTGTATCTATCCAGAAATCGTAACAAAAGACTTTCGCATCTCGATATAAGGTTTCATGTGGATTGAAGCCCTGATTGAAATCCATCTTTAAAAGCTTCGAATGGTCATTCGATATAGGTATTGTGAAGGACATTTCGGGGATTTTGTTCCTCTCTCTCTCTCCCTCTCTCTCTCTCTTTCCTTTGATCTTTTTTTATCGCTTCACTCATTTTCTTTCGTCGGCTCTTCTCCAGCTTGATTGCTTCAGTCCCCGCTGTCTTCACAGGCCACTGATCAGATCACTGCAGATTCAATTCTGGCGATTCTGGGTGACGTGACCACTACCCAAGGTTCTTACAGAATTTACTCTCAGCCATTTTATGCAATAAGATCTCTGAACACTTCAAATCAAAATCTACTCAATGCCCCCCACCCCCTCATCCCCCGTGCTGCGATTACATTTCAATAACATCATCGATTTCTAGGTGATTAATGCACGCTAGATAGATAATGGACACATAGACTTCAAAGGACAAAAAATAGAAATTATTATTAAATTATTTCTAATGAATAATGGCAAATTGCTTCGATAATGAAAGTTTGGAGTAAACCCTGTTTACTCATGCAGAAGTTCAATTCGTGAATAACTGTATAAGCCTTACACACGAATGATATTTGCACTTGTTATGCTCATTAAGATTAATCAGTGCGATGGCTTTCTGTGTTTACAGTGCATTCAAGATGTAAACATCTGCTTACGATCGATTAGAAATCACGTTGAATAATTCTGCACATTTTACCTTGAAGCAACTTCATTCTTTTCTGTCTGAATGAATTACAAGAGTGGTACAAGATCAGGAATTAATTTCTAAAGAGGTGCTGAAAAACTATATGAAAAAAGTGATGTTTTGTAATGAGTAATGTGAAATGATTAGCATGTGCAAAACACTTTTAGCAGAGACCCGATATTCTATATGAATTACAGGTTAATGAAGTAGAAGCTGGAAGAATTCATAGCATGCAGTTACAGACAACAGAAAGCACTGGTATTACGAGTCTAAAGGACTTCCTCATATTATCATAAGTTTGTAGGACCATGATTTAAATAGTTCGAGGATATCATGCAGGGTAGCAGTTTAAACTACTCTTTGGTGCGATATTCAGTTTTTTCTGGGTTTTAATTACAGTTTGATAAATATCTGTTAATATCTACACACTCTTTAACAGATCTTAATAAATAAATAAGCAAAATATAAACTTGTTAAATATTAGAAATAAACCACTGGGGCTATGGTTACTTACATTTTGTGTCTCCTGGTTCTATAAACTTGTTACTGTTCAGGTTGCACAATTTTCGATGAAATACCCAATACGATCAAAGATTTGCTTTTTCACTGCAATCAAGATTCTCGAAGATTAATATGTTGTTTAACCGCCTTTACTTTTATTACGGCCTCTACGTTCTGAGGATGGTTTTCCACTAGATGTTAGTAGATGGACGATGACCATTTCGAACCACTATTTCCGTTGTTTCATTTATAGATATGGCTAGCCAGTAGTCGTTGCTCCAATTTATTATATGCTGAAAAGCATATATTGGTTTCGCTCTGTTTGTGTGTCTGTCTGTCTGTCTGTCTGTCCGTGTGTCCGACGATTACTCGAGAACGATTTAACTTTTTCAAATTCTGCTTTCGCTCTTCGATAGAGACCCTTCCTGAGCTCACCTGATTAGTTTGTGAGTGAAATCGGTCTAACAGTCACGTGACTACTGAGACCCAAACCCCCTCATTAAAAATTTTTTTTGGCAATATAAGGCGTGTACTATGTCATTCGAACGGGAATGACGAGCACAAGACGAAAATGGCATTCTTTTCGATTTTCGAAAAGCTACGTCTGAGAAAATGACCCCCAAAAAGTATTTCATTGACCCCTTATTACGAGCTTTAGCTAAAGCTATATATAAGAATACATGCTTAGTCGGTACCTTTATGTGCCATCGTTTGCACGAAAAGGTGAAAATGGAAGAACTGAACTGTGATATATCAACTTTTGATGAGCTCTCGTGGACCCCTTCAAGCACGTGCACAAATGTTAAGAATATGAACTTAGGGCTTGTAATATATCAATCGATTCCTACTGACGAGTCATAAGTGAATGCAGTGTTACTTTTTTGTTTATCATTTAAGCATTGTTAATGGCAGCTTGGAGCACGTGCCCATTATGAAGCTTTGTCGATGCACGTGATCATTTCGTTTTAAAATTCAGTGCTGTTAGGCCTATTACTAAATGTGGTTAATTAATGTTAGGCTTATTGTTAAAAATGGCTAATTAATATTAGGCCTATAGTTAAAAATGGTTAATTAACGTTAGGCCTACAGTTAAAAATGGCTAATTAATGTTAGGCTATTGTTAAAAATGGCTAAATAATGTTAGGCCTACAGTTAAAATCACTAAATAATGTTAGGCCTATTGTTAAAAGTGGATAAATAATGTTAGGCCTACAGTTAAAATGACTAAATAATATTAGGCCTATTGTTAAAATGGCTAATTAAAGTTAGGCCTATATTTAAAAATGATATGAGTGTGGATAGAATCAAAGGTATTTCCATTGTTCATTTAAACCAAGTGCAAGTAAAAGTGAAATATTCAAATTTAAAATTACATCTGCGTCACAGCTAAAGCTCCTTGGAATATTTAAAAGATTTTTCCCGACAATGCTTTGAAACAATGATTTTTCTTTCCTAACGTTTATAGTAACTTTGATTAAGAAGGGATGAATGGCTCTAGCAGTGGAAAGACCATAGGCCAGTGGAAAGACCATAGGCCAGTGGAAAGAACATAGGAATTAAACATTTAGACGTGCGAGCATTTCATTTCTCATTTCGGCGTGTGTTTGGAAAGATTCGTGTGACCGCTGCAAACGAATACGTAAATTTACATGCAGTTTTCGCCATTGTTGTATATAAAAATATTACTGTAATATTAAACCAACAATATTATATTCTTCTTTTCAGCATATTTGAAAATCGTTTTACGAGGTATATTCTTGTTTTGTAGGTATTTAGTGGAATTTATGAGGGGCTATGTGCAGGGTAGTCCATTTGTCCAACCCCTGTCTCCTCAAACCATTTTTACATCAATTTATTATGTGAGAATGAGCAGTGACATGTTGATACAGCAATCATCAAACTATTCCCACAATGTAGTAATGCTTAATTGTTCAAAATGTCAAGGTACGCTGCAGACGTCATAGTTCCTCTACCGAGAGCTCAAACTCGGCCAACATATTACCAAAATGTACAGGGTCTTTATAATTATAGTTACATTTTGACGTGGCCATAAAAAAAACTACTGGACCAAAAGCTATAATACTTGGTAATATTATACAAGGGGGCATGGGAAGTTCATACCCACCAAAAAAAAAAAATTAGTTCAAAAGGTCACCACCAGCATGGAATGGCGCTCTATGCAATATTCGTATACGAAATTAGACACAAAGACACAGGTTAACAAGTCTTTAATCGTTACTAAAAATAATTTTAGTCATGTAACTAATTCTAGTAACGATTAAAGACTTGTTAACCTGTGTCTTCGTGTCTAATTTCGGATACGAATATTGCATAGAGCGCCATTCCATGCTGGTGGTGAACTTTTGAACTATTTTTTTTTGTTGGTGGCTATGAACTTCCCATGTCCTCTTGTATAATATTACCAAGTATTATAGCTTTTGGTCCAGTAGTTTTTTTTATGGCCATGTCAAAATGTAACTTAAATTATAAAGACCCTGTATATCAAGGCCTTCGCCTCATAAAACAGGTTCCATTGTTTCATTATCCTGCTTCGTGAGCTATACACTTTTTTAAACGTCGCTTTTAATTGATTCTGCTGATGTGATGCTTATGTAGAGCAGCACGACCATGTGGGATTGCCTCTGATTTGTATCCTTTCTTTGTTCCATATATTGACTTACATTTCCAGCTTTTACGTTGTCGAAACGTGTCGGCCTAGTTACTAAATTATTCCGTATTGCTTTACCTGTTTCTTTGTCTTCTTTGCTGTAATAAATTTTAATGTTCATTAGAAATACCTTTATTGCTATATTTTTGAATTTATTAAATTTTATTGTCATTTTTCTCAAGAAAGTAATCTAATTGCTTTTTGTGTTTTACAATGAAATACTGAATACTCTAAACTGATAAACGAATTTTTAATTATGAGCGCTTCATTATAAAATCATTGCAAGCAATCATTCTTGTAATTTTATAACTATTCTAGAAAAGAGACTTCATAAAATCTTCATATTAGGAAAAAAGTCAAAGAAAAAAGCATTTCATTAAGAAAAACGTGCGTCGATCCTGAATAGAACAATTGAAATCAATCCTTTTTCATTATTTGGAAGGTGTGAAGATTCCATTTGATTGCCTGGCAGTCATTAAAAGTTTAGCAAGGATCGATATTTTTACCTAGTGTAGATTGCATAGGCTCGAATTGACGCCGGACAATAAAAATCAAACGACAATTCATTCTCTGGTGATGTATGAGTGATCGCCCTCGGGACAAAATATTAATAAAATCCATGGTACACTATCTACAATAGGCCACGTGGCGGTACCAATATATTGTGAAACAATTTTAATTGCACCCCGTATAATCATCAATTTTTAATACCTTTAAAAATGTATGACGTTGGTGAAATCTTTCATACTCAGTGCTACTACTTTCAATTTTTGAAATATTTTAATGTTTTATGTTTCTTAGATGAGAGGGAAATAGATGACATTGTTAGAGTTCAATTTTTTTTTTAATTTTGGAATACTCACTGTTAAGACTTCTGTAATATAAATTATTTAAAAGCTAGCAAACCTAGCTATAGCCAATGAAAATTTTACTGGGCGTGCCCAATTAAATTTACCATTTAAATTGTTATACATTGTTAATTTTACTGTAAAACAATATTTAACAATTAAAATCGGAAATTTAACTGGACACGCCCAGTCAGACTTTCTTTGGACAGAGTATAGTATCATTTGAAGTAGCTTTAACCTTGATCTTAACAATCGTCTAAAATATATAGTAAGAAATATTTCTTTTTAAACCGTCATAATGTTAAAAACGAGGCCAACGAGGGACAAGCCAGTGCACTCAAAAGTCAACTGACCATCGGGGTCCGAGCAACAATCTATCCTATAGTAGTTACTGTATAAGGTTTAAAGGTTCAAAACAGCAGGATGGTAATAACTTTACATCCTGATGTGATAGATAAATTTGGAGTTGAGATTGGAATCAGCACACTCAAATTAGTCTAGAACACGTACATTTGTCAAAGTAGCTAACAAAAAATATTTTTTGTTGATCAGTGTAATTATTGGTCGGAGTGATTTTTCACCTAAATTTGTAGCACTCCGTACGCAGCCGACGAAAAAGACAGGGCCTGGGCCAACACCACCTAAGGTGCATTCGGCATCGCGCAGAAAGTGCATATTCTGCGCTCTGTGCGTGCAGGGTCTGTTTGTCATGAGATTCTGCATTCCTGGCGGCGCTGTTCGGCATCGAATCTGCGTTCTATTCATTGCAGACTCTGCACTTTCTACGTACACAACACGCACTGGGAAAAATTTCACGCAGACTATGCAGTTTACTGACGAGCACAACGAGAGCACGGCCAACGATGTGTAAATCGGTTTAACTTGCACTGCGTGGAACATTCCTGCACTTTATGAAATTTTAAACCTTTTTTTTTTCCTCTGTAAAATTCGGCCATGCAGGAATTGCATTTGTCATGGGTGAAAAATCTGCAGAAAAAAGGACGTCAATTTTTTGCACAGATTAAACAAGCCTAGGTCACAACCCTGCACTTTCTGTGCGATGCCGAATGCGCCTCTAGAGAGAAGGCTTGTGCACAGAAACGTCATACACTGTTACATCGTCATAAAAAGTCATAATTTAAGCCTTAATATTAGTAGAAAGCATGGTATGTAGATATAAATGGTCATCGAGCTCCATGGAAAAATGAAACTAAAATTTCTAGCTCCCAATAGGGTGGGAACTCCATCGAAAAGTGGGGCTGCATGTACAATCGGCTATATCGGGAGATAGAAACTTTAGACTCAATGACGTATATTAAAGATAGACTCCGAATCATATTGTTAACAGCGCCAACAAAATGAAGCAAATTGAAGCCATGATAGTCGGGGCAGGAGTGAGCCGTGGAGTAGTTAGCTGTCTGGCTGCTTTGTTTTTGACGATTTTGGACCCGAGAAATAATTAATTCAAACTATTACTCAAAGTTGTTCTGCGTTTAACTGTACAAACAGACACGAAAAAGGACCTGGAATCATTTTCCACAAGCATAAATCAAAAATATGTAACTGAAAGACGATCGAAACGAAATTAAAATTAATCGAAACGAAATTGAAATTGAAACCATGATCGAAAAATGATTTATAAAATATAATAAAATACTTCAGATACAAAGTAACGAAAAGATAAACTTATCACTCCGTGATCGGCTTGTGAAAGAATTATTAATCAGCTACCCTCGTGTTTAGCCATGTGTTTTGCTCACTTTCGGCCATGACAGTTCTGGGCGGTGGAGCTTCCCAATTTGCTTCACCTCTTGCGCCTGGTTTCGGAGTCTATCTTTAATATATGTCATTTGAAAGGCCTCTATCGTAGGTCACAGTCGGCCCCACTGTGATCTGTGCGGCACCTGGCGCGATCTGTTTTCCTTAGCTTCTTGAACAATGGAAAATGCCGTATGCTCGATGACCATTTATATCTATAGACCGTAGTAGAAATACGATTAACAATGCCTTTCTTATGACGATGTAACAATGTATGATGTTTCCGTGCGGAGCTCGAGGCCAACACCACCTAAAGTTAAGGCCTGGGCGCTGACACTTCATTACATTGTTACATCACCTCAGTAGGAAATTGTTAACCGTATTTCCACCAATAATAAGATCTGAATTTTCCCTACTGAGATAACGTAACAATGTAATGACGTGTCAGCGCCCAGGCCTTGTCTTTAGGTGGTGTTGCCGAGGCTAAGAAGAGACAGCCCAGGCAACACCTCCTAGACAGAAAGGCCTGATAACGAAAACGTAATATATTGTTACACCATCTTTAGTCGACCAAATTTAGGGCTTATTATTGGTAGAAATAAGATTAACAATTAATGAAGGTTGGATTGTTGCTAGCACCCAGTTGGTCAGGTGACTTTTTCGCTTCCAGGCCTTGTTATCTCGTTGGCCTCGATGTAATAATGTATGACGTTTCTGTTATCAGGCCTCTGTCCGTGACCACCGATAGAGAAGGCCTCCGCCACGGCCTCCTAGAAACTACCAGGCCTGAACATGACGTCATTAATGTATTGTTGAAGCACTAAGATTGTGACGTTGAACTAACTTCTGTAATAGCACCACCAGTTCGACTTAATAATGCTTTATCTTTTCCATGTTCAGGCCTGGTAATTTCTAGAAGGCCGTGCCTCCGCAATGAAACTGAATACATTGTTGCATCACATATATAGTGCATTGTTATTCGTATTTTCACCAATAATAAAGCCTGAATTTGCACTATCTATGATGATGTAACAATGTATTCAGTTTCATTGCGGAGGCCTTCTCTCTCGGTGGTCATGCTCTGTCTAGGAGGTGTTGCTAGGAGGTGTTGTTATTTTCTCCTTTGCAACATTGACTAATATTTTAAAATCGGAAGTTTAAATGAGCGCGCTCGTAAGTGAACACATTAATCGATTAAGATTTACACGATTGAACAATTAAAGTTCTTTAATTATATAGCGAAACAAAATAATTTCTTCTTAGAGAGGAATAATTTCAGCGATGAAACCGACAGACTTTTTGAGTGTTTCGGCAATACCTCCTAGAAAGAAAGCCTATGCACTGAAAATTCACGCATTGTTACATCATCAAGTGTCGACCAAATTTAGGGTTTATTATTGGTAGAAATACGATTAACAATGGTCGAAATATGATGATGTAACAATGCATGATGTTTCAGTTGTTTGGCTTTCTTGCTAGGAGATGTTATTATTCGTAGAAATACGATTAACAATGCCTTTTTATGATGATGTAACGATGTATGAATTTTCAGTGCACAGGTTTTGTTTTCAGGAGGTGCTGGTTTCGGAGGTTATTAACAAAAAATCTTTTTTATGGACTATGAGTTTTTATGGCTTGGTTTTTATGGTCCAGAAATGGACGTTTTGCTATAGAAAGACTTAGAATTTATAGTATCTAACTACCACGTATGCTAATAGCCGCTTTAGTATTGCTGGCACTAACTGGTCTCGAGCTTATGGCTTATATACAGTATCTCAAAAGATAGGATCCTAATGGGGATATCAGATGATCGAGGAGGCCAAGGTGCCGGACACTACTTAGAATCTATCGATTGGGAAACTTATCACGGGAACGAAATCATATTTTATGAAATATTTTCGTTTAAAAAATCCCGAACACGGTAGCAAAGCTGGTCAGTTTTATTATGAAACACCCTATATATGTATGTTTATGTTAGGTGTCATATTTGAAACATGTACCGGAGACTTCATGATGTTCATGGAGACAACTCCTCCTAAAGGCGAAGATATCGAGAAACGACATACAGAAGAGAGAAAAGCGAAGACAAAGAGCCTAAAAGGGAGGAATATTGTTAATATAAAAAAGTCCTCACGGGTGGTTAGCTTTTATCTAAAGTTCTTCGTAAGTCTTTGATAAAATTGTTTGTTAATTCTGAATCGCATATGCAATTTCATGAATATCTTTAACAAATAATTCTTACTTCCTCGCTAAATGGAATTATTTTATTCAATTGTAATGAAAATGATAATTTTTATATACAACCTAGCAAGTATACCCTGTTATTATTAGAAATTTTTTTTTCGCCATTTTCCTATTTAAAATTTTTTTAAAACCCACCAAAAACGAAAATAGTAAATATAACGACTAGCCTCTATGACAATGGATTACCGTCTTTTGGTATCGCTATGATCAAAAATACTAATCGAATTCTCTTTTTTCGCCAGTTAGATCTAATAATCGGATAGATTTTTTTCAGTAAAAAAATGCTCCTGTCAAAACGGATCAGCCGATAATCTTCCTTGGAGGGCAGTCGGTAATTGTAAGCTTACTACCGAGTACAGTCGGTTGAGGCGTCGACATTTTTTTTTTCTTTTCATTTTCAATGCCCTCTTATCAATCGTTTGTTTTTTTTCTATCGCATTTATTTTCTGTTCTTATCTTGAAAGGAGGGGAAAAAGCTGGTATTTTTCTTAGGAAGATGGGAAAAAATGCTTGGTAAAGAAAAGGAAGGGATTATTTTCTTGACATGGGTGAAAACGGGAGAAGTTGGTGGAACCGTTGCAGTCATCAATTAAACAATGAAGAGCAGCATCTCTGCCAATCGTGTTCCCCTTTTCGACGGCGAAGCCTAGCGAAGGAATTTTTTCACTCGCCTTCCCATCGGAATTAACAGGGTGAAGGCGGGTGGGCTCGTGTAACTAATCAATAAAGGGGAATTCGCTCCACTCTTCACCGATCTCTTTCTCTTGGAGGAATAATTAAAATAATTTAGTCGGCTGCCGATTCACCCCCCTGTTAGTCCAATTTGCATCCAATTATAAATCTTCTCTTATCTTTTCTTGGTTTAAAGTTCAGTCAACTTTGGAAAATGAGGAGCTATATTGACGCTATCAGTTTTCATCTTTCTCTCTCTCACTCTTTCTCCAGTCGCCTCCCACCGCCACCGTCGACTTTATTACCTTCACCAATTCATTTGCATCTATCAGTCTGAAAACGGAAATGTGGAGGTATTTTTCAGCACTACCAACTCTTGAATATTGATTTCAACGATTTCATTTTAAAGTCTCGCTCATGCACTGCTTATGTTACCTGGCTCAATCATTACAGTCTATCTTCTGTGTGCGCGCGTCGAACGGAAAACACCTCTCGTGACTTGCCCTTTACTTTACGATCTCATAAATCAAATGTATCAATTGATTAAGTAGGCTAGCTCGCTATTTTATGTACGTTACCCGTAGTTACCTCATTTCTGTAATTTAATTTTCTGCTCTTACAAAAGTCATTTAAAGTTCAATCTCGTGATATTTTTCCGACCCATGGTAAAAACAAGAAGCCATAAAAATTCAAATTTATTGATACTAGAAAAGAATAGATTAAAACGTGAGCAGTTTCTGATAAAAATACGTAGACTGTTACAAATGCACAAGTTCGACGAAATCTAATTGCAACTCTACTTTATCAATCTGTTATTAGTAAACGGGTGTTTTAAATTTGAAATGATGAAAACCAAAATAGGCAGTTTCTATTGTTATACTATTCTTTTTATACAGAATCATCAACCAAAATCGGAGGAAAACTTCTTATCCGCAAGGATATTTTAAAAACCGGATACGTATTTCGGCTACCACGTAGCCATCTTCAGCGGTGAGAGACAAAAGCAACTAAATCAAAACCTTAATGCTAGAGAAACCTTGTTTTCTCTAGCACTAAGGTTTTGATTTAGTTGCTTTTTGTCTCTCACCGCTGAAGATGGCTACTTGGTAGCCGAAATACGTATCCGGTTTTTCAAATCTCCATGTGGATAGGAGGTTCCCTCCGATTTTGGTTGTTCCAATCCACAGTTTTTGCTTAATTTTTGTACAGAATCATCAGTTCATTTAGAAATGTAACGGGAGAGAAGCTGGGCTCATTTTATTGATTGTACTATTTTCTATTTATTTAGCTCTTATCCTACCAATGGCTAATAAAGATTTCTGCTTCATCTTTATGTCACTCAGTAACAATTAACAAGATACAGACGACTAAATTAGAATCGACTACGCTAAAGCCAGAAATGGGAAGACCAGTAATTACCACTATAAAGTGGCGAAATAAAACCATAGTTATAAACTTAATTTTGCTATATAAATTGGCAAATAGGTGAAACCTCTTACAAAGATGAAACAAAATCTAAACTAGTTTACAAAATGTGGATAAAAACATACATACAACAATGGCTTTTCTTTAGACACATTTGTGCAACAAGGCTTTCAGGTGTGAGCGTTTTTAGCCATTCTCTATGTGTAGAACGAACTGGCTTATGGAATAGCGCGAAAAGGATGACTAAATACCAATTAAAATTTTGACCGTATATTTTTGAATATCTCTTCCGACTTCTTAAGACCGAATTCGTTGTCTTTAGATGATCACTAAACTGTACAAGGACTTCTTTCAGTATTTCTGTGATATTTTGGTTTTATTTTCTTGAACATTCTTCAGACTAGGTTGAATGCACCTTAGTCATTAATACATTTCTTAAGAACACCCGAACCCACTTTATATGTTAAAGGTGAATAAACATCATTTCCTGTTCTCAAATTAGACATGTTTCCCAATCTGGCATTATTGATTTTTGTAATTAGAAAAAATTCTAATTAGAACGAGGACCTTCCCGGGTCAAATCCTGCTCGAAAAATATTAATTATTTTCGTATTTATAATTAAGTTTTACTCCTGAATTTATATGGATTTTTTTCTTCAAAGACTAGCTTTACGACGTTTTTTCAATATATCTTCAAATTTTTGAACTTCTAAGCTACTCCCCTACAAAACCAGTGCTATTTTGATATTCAGTCAAATCATTGTCAGGCTTTCTTATCTATTTCTTTTTCTATATTAATACAGTATGTTTCAAAAAATGTATACACACTCTTAAGCCCCTCGATTTTTACCTATAGAGAACAGTAAAGGATAGGTTGTAACGCAGGAAACACCAGCTAACCTGGATACACTTTGGGATGAGATTAAAGTAGCGCGTGCAGAATTCCCACTGCAAACCTTGGTGAGAATTGCAGTAATGGTCTTTACTCAGAGATGCAAGGATGGTGAAGACCAACAGTTTGAGCATTTATTGTAAACGTGCATTGAAATCTTCAAAACCTGCAATCTTACTTTCAGATATTTAGATATTTTTGTAAACACACATTTAAACAATTTTTTTCTTCTCCTGAAGTGTGTATACAAACTTGAGACAATTTGAAACACTACGACAATAACATCAACCTTAAAGTATGGGAGGGAAGCTTGGGTGTTGCAAGAGTAAGAAATGTCTGGGTTGAAAATAATTTCTTTAAGACTGGTGACTGATCTGGATAGATGGTATCCTATTCCGAATGATAGTATAAGAAATTCTGCATGTACTAAAGAGAAATTTAGTTTCTAATCTTTTTTGAGATTGTAACGAACGAGCGATGAACGGCTGACTATATGATTTTGTGTTGGCCGTATGAATAAAAAAGGTGAGAGTGGATAGCCAAAGAAAATGTGGCAGATAAAGTGGTGGAATATATAAGCATCAATAAATACTATTTGTTGCTAAAATTGTTGTTGCGGACGATAGCAGTAAAAAAATACAGATATGGATCGCCAGTGGAAGCTTCGAAAAGGCAGCGCACAGACGAGAAAAATTTGTCAGTCCATTATGCTACCTCAGACGATTCCAAATGGGCTGTGCAAATTAGCACTCGTAAAATACATGTTCCAAGAAATATTAAAAAAAAACTCTTAACAGAAATAGAGGTACACTCGCTAATGTTCTGTTACAAATTTCGTAGATGCTCAATACGTTCGTCTTTAGAGATCCGAAACACATCTATGCGAAATATATTTTATCCCACACGCGTGTCAGCATATCATAGGTGACTATAATCACAGCAGCTGTGATACGGTTGCGTAGATCCTGGAGATTAGCGAGGAGGGGTTAAGCAGGGAACCGGGGTGGCCACCGCATTAACGCGTGATCCTTGTACAAACTAAGACAAACCAAGGAAACTAAGGAGGGCTTTTCTTTGGATAAAAAAAGTTTTGGAAATTTGTTCTCTCTATCTACGCAACAATTACCATGATCAGTTGCGTAGTTTATGTATGCGATTTTTTTTAATGTTTCACGGAATTATGAATAGATCTGTAACATTATTAAAAAATAGGCGTGTGTTTCAAAAGTTCCCGAACTGCCCCTTCTGTATGTAGGGAAAGCCTAACCTATGATTGCAGGAATAATATTCGGCCAACCAATAAAATAAACCATGTGCAGGAATAAATTACATAAAATCAGTTTTACATAGTGGCAAAGTTTCTCAAATGAGTTTATTTTATTTCCGTAGGTTTTATAAATAAAACTTCTGTTTTTTACTTTAACCTTTTATTTCGCTCTCATATTCGCGTATTTGCATTTATGTTAATTAAATAGCGGGATTCGTAACGACTGGGAGGATGCATTAATTGAAAAAACGAGGTTGAGAGACAGTTGCGCCTGTCTACCAGCCCTTCCGCATACCTGCACAACAGTACATTATGCAGGGAAAGTCATATCCTGCGTTCGGGAACTTTTAAAACACACGGTATATTTACTTTCTAATAACGAACATAATAGATCTGTTAAGAAGTGATATTTCAAATTGATATTTCAATACAGGATTAAAAATACTATAAGTGTTTAGAAATTCTCTAGTTTCTCTGCCATTATTTTACCCAACACTAGAATATAATTCAGGGTGATTTCTGAGATAAAATATATACTTTTGCTTGGATATAAGATAAAAGTTCCATATACTTTTGCTTGGATATATGATAAAAAAATGTATATTTCCCTGAGTAATTTTTCGAGAGCCTCTAGTGATGATGACAAAATTGATTAGCTGCAAGATATACGAGAAATGGTCATGGCATATACTGGAAATGGTCATGACACGAAATTGACTATTTTTTTAATTTCAAAATGAAATCTTGACGTATTATGTATAAATTCTTGCTGAGAAGACCCACAATTGCATTAAACATGCTTTTTTGCGTAAGAAACACTTGAAAGAAGTAAAAGGTTCTATAAAGTTTCTTAAGAGCAGAGCTAGTTTTTGCAGATAATTTCCTTCTCTTATCGATCACCATAATAAAAAGTTGGTAGCTGTTGTAGATATTTGAATAAATCTCTTCTCAGCTTGTGCCGAGAGTGAATTTAAATGATAAATAAGGTTGGGTTATCTCGTGAGCCGCGCACTTAATCCCTTAGTTCCCAAAGGTCCTGCGAATCTTTTTACGCGATTTCCATTACAAAGCGTTTTCCAAGAACGCAACCAACGACGGAAATGAGCGCTAATGCCCAACCGCCACTGCTTACACAGTCCTCCTCCTCCTTCTCCTAATTGTTCGTTTTCTTTTTACATTCGTAATAAAATCCAATTTCAATTTTCCACTCAACACGAAACTGTGCACCAGATTATAAACTTGAGATATAATTTATTCATGGATCACTATAATCGGAAGTTTTCCACCCCAGGTTTTCAGAGAATCGCAATTTTTCCTTTGAGATGATTAACTATCTGTGATTTGAGAAACATGTATATATATTATACAAATAGGAAGATTAAAATAATTCATACATACATAGAATTTATTAAACATACAATCTTTGGATTCTCGTGTTTTGATATGAAAGTGAGCTATAATCGAAATATCTGTCCATTCTGTCAGTATATAATCTATCAATGATTACTATAACATTCATGTTATGCTTTGTTATGTTATGTATGTTTTAAATTATGCATTAATATAGAAGGATTTTCCAGAACGTAATGCCCGATATCTTTTCTTTATAATAATAAAGATAGATTTCCATTTGTATGTGGAATCGTGCGGAATTTCAGAAGATAGCGCAGCCTTAGTAATCTATTAAAATGGTGTCTATGAATAGCTCGCATTAAAAACAACGAGTTGTAATCGATTTCTTGTTGCGGAAGCAAACAACCCAAAATACTCTATGAATCATTCATAAATAATATGGAACTATTCACTTTATGGAATTTGTGCAGTTGTTGGGAGTTGCATAATTGACAACATATACACGCATGTACTATAGGGATTACGTGTAAAAATACTAACAAGGGAAACTAAAATTATTTAAAAAATAGGAGAAATTTAGTCCTTTGTAATTTTAATTTTTTTTCGTAAACATCTTATAACGAACACGAAGGGACCAAGATTTCAGTTCGTTATAAAGAAAATTCGTAATAAGGAGGTGAAATCGTTTAACATTGGTTTTATGTACAAGGTGATTATAATTAAAGTCCTTTTGTAAAAATGCTATAAAAAAACAACCATGAGTCCGAATGACTTCA
>JAHWFO010106707.1:461402-493514 GCA_023313115.1 Rhysida immarginata
TGAAGTCATTCGGACTCATGGTTGTTTTTTTATAGCATTTTTACAAAGGGACTTTAATTATAATCACCTTGTATATCCAACCAAACCTTAAAAAATTCGTTCTACACAAAATTTCGTTATAAAGAGGTTCGTTATAAGAATTTTTTTATACCTGTATTAGCTCTTTGTAACTTAAAATTTATTTATTCCATCCCATATTTTTCATCAATCACTGTCGTCCATTGTTCCATTTTCTGATAAAACCTGATCATTTCCTTTTCCTGTTGACTCCAATAATGACGACAGGCGAAACCCTGCGGTTGTTCGATGAAATTTTTGTATGCTGAATCCGGAAACTTTTCTTTTTTTTAAATAATGAAATTCAGATTAAATAATCGATAAATAATGTATGTACATATAAACCCTATTAGGTGATAAATTTTATATTTATAGACATCTATACACTTTGTACGAGGGTAAGTTAATAAATAAGTCGCAAAAGGGCATAGAAATGAAAATTGAAATAGTTACCTGATGAAATATGGTTTATTTTTCAAAGTCATTTCCATGAATCTTTAGGCACCTGCCCTTTGTTCATCATGGGTTAAATCAGCTAACACCTGGCAATTTACCCACTTGACACTCGAATAACTGAACGCCGCACACGGTGATGCTACCACTTAAACTGACACTTGGTAATCATTGCAACAATTGACCGATATTCATGGCACAATTTCACACTGCAGCAATTTGAAGATATTTCTTTTTGTGACTTATATATTGATTTAGTATCTGATCTATTATAGTGGCGTTTTGGAAATTTCAGGACCACGAAAAACTTTTTTTTATTTTTTTTATTTTTTTTTAATAATTATTCGACATCTTAATGTTAACTTTACTTGATTTCAACTTGAATTGGATAATTAGATTTGGTTTTGAATTTCAAGATAATTAAATGAAATCATTAAATGGTATGCTATTAAGTCAGGTATTATAATAATTAATATATTACGTTATATATTAGTGGGAATTTGAAGCCCTACATTCTGTTACTGGGCATTAATTCCATGGCAGCCGAAAATGAAATATTGGCTGTATTATGAATATTGTCAGTAGGCATAAAATATTTATTTCATAATTTTAAGTACCTGATTCAAGACGAAAGTATGTTTAAATGAACCTCAAATATATAAAAAAAATAGTTTACGTTTAATAACAAATAAATCGTGTATCATTTATAAACATATTCGTCCTTTCCTTTTTCTGATATGCTTCAGTGTTTTAATAAGAACTGGAATTTTGATCCAATATGATATGAAATAAGCAAGCAATGAAAAATATCAATACAAGGATTTACATCCCCTCCTGCCTTTAGGAAATTTCATCCGAAACTGGATGGCACATAAAAAGATAGGAATCTTCAGCAAGAAGCGTTGGAAACCAAGAAAATATTTAGGAAGAAATTTCGATATGTGAATACAGATGTATGTTAAATGGATATATTTATTAATTTTTTGGAGGAGCTCAACTTTGGAAGAAAAATGGAAATCTCGAAGATATAAGCCATCAACTGACATACTCTTATAAAAGGAAACAAACAAACAAAAGGGTATTAAAAATAACCTTAAATAAAAGTATAACAAGAACATTTTTTATTAATATTATTTTAAATAATCTATGACAGAGAGGGCTATTTCACATTAAAGAAAAGAATGGTGTCAACCGGAATGATGTACAATCAAATCTAAGTGTATTTCGAAAGAAAACACTCCTCTACAAAAGAATCTTTCTTCATTTTTCTCAGCATAGTAACTGTGATTCTTATGAACATTTATGCTCCTGAATTCAAATCTGGTTTTCGTTTTTCTCTTTCAGATTTAGTTTTCAATTTGTTCGACTTCCGGGGGAAAATAACCCTTGCCGTAAAGTGTAATTAGTAGACTTATTCAAATTATTTATACTTGAATTCAAATCATTATTCACTTGGTCGCATAGGAGCAGTCGATTAGTGCTCATATTTGCATAAAAATATATCTTCATTTAAAAGGAGTTTTTAACAATTTTTAGCATCGCTTTTACAAATTTCATTACAAAGAGAAATAAGGAAACTTACTGCGAGTAAGGTTAATCTTATCTGTAAAAGCTGTTATAGAGCAGAACAACCGCGCAAATCCACTTCAAGTACAAGGATCCTCCAGAAAAAAATTCCAATATACCTGATGATATTGCAATTTCATCTTATGCTCTCAAAAATGAAATTAGAAATCGCAATGTCGGGAACGAGGCTCAAAATGACCAATTCTACAGAGGAACTTGGTGAGCTAGCTCAACTCGCTTGAAACTTTTTAATGTATAAACGAGAGTACTAGAGAAATAAATAATGAAATCCAAAAGTTTCTGGAATGGTCAGGAAACTTTTGTAGTAACGCTTTGCAATGTCAGAAGTCGGTATAAAACTTTGGAATTTTTCACGTACGCTTGTTTGGAATCATGTACATGGCCTGTTGTAATTTCCAGAACAAATCCGAAAAAGGATCGGTGAATGTGCGTCAAAATTAATGGGAATTTTTGGGGAAAGCGAGATGGAGACATTGAAATGCTGAAGGAAGAAATCCTAAAAAGGGCCAGACCAATTGGCAAGAGTTATGCTCATGTATTAGGGAATGTGCAGAAAGAATTCATCCCGGCAGGGCAATCGATATGAGAACTTTGGCGACAAATGAACTGGCTGTTTCAAAAGGTAATAAATATTTCGTCTCATGCTTCCCAAAAAACTCTATGAATCATTCATAGATAATATGGAACTATGCACTGTATGGCCAAAAACATAATGACTCTCGTCCTCACCCATCCTACTCCCTTGCCACTTTTTTCTGTTGGCGAAAATGAAGATACAAACGAAAGCCCACTATTTTCATACCATTAATAACATACAGTCAGTGCTAGATACTCAGAAAACAGGACGTCCCGGAAATGTTCCAAAAACACCAGAACCTCTGAGGCCAGTGTAGATGTGGAAGGATACTTCTAGGGCCATTAGACGCTATGGCTAGGAGAATTCTAGAAGTTCAGTCTAGAAAACTTTGGATATCATCGTACTTTAACAATGCTAAATTTTTAGGGAAAAAAGTAAGGAGAAATTTCGCGACCACGATGGAACGGTCTCGTTGGCTGTCAGCAATGAACTATCGCGGACACTGGGCAAAAAGGTTGTGTCCTTCAACCGGTCAATATTCAGCTTACAGGTAGATGAGGCACTCCGTACGTAATCAGTACAATCTTTTTTTAAAAGATCAAGAACTGAATATGCTACTCTATAGCGCAAAAATTGAGAATACTGGAGGAATACTCCAAAGACCAAGTAAATTTAAAAGAAATTTTTTTGAAATCCATTGACCAATCAAATGCAAGAAACAAAAAACAAAAAACAAAAAAAAAAAAAAAAAAAAAAATCAAAGAAAAGCGTGAGAGTTTAATTAATTGCCTTCAATTTCAAGCTTTTGTATATTTATATCATTATTAATCCCTCGTGAACTCTAATTTCACAACCTTCTAATTATCAGATGCCTTCATGTTTTCTTGTAACGAATGAGGATTTTTAAACTTCAATCTCATCAATCTTTGTGGCATTCGTTGTGTGTATTGTAAGAGCGTGATGATTGGATTAGAATGTCCAGAAACGAAGGTAAACAGGAGATGGAAATAAAGATTTTGTTCCTCTGCATCTGTGTGTGTGTGTGTGTGTATGTATGTATTTTTGTGTGTATAGCGTGTCGACACGTGTGGCTCCCATGTTAATGCGAAGATTTCGGTGGAAGAGGAGCAAGAAATTAAGCGGACGCGGATTACGTGCGCAGATAATTGGGTGCGTGCGTGTCGGCGGTTGCGGTGGAAAAAGGTATTTTTATTCCGCTGTTCGGGAAATTTTTACGCATATTTGAGGCACAAAAGGCTACATAATTGGCACATAAAACAAAAATGAGTAGTACATTTAAGCTTCTATTAAAATTAGCACGCTGCTTTAGAGAATGGCACCGCTCTTTCTTTTTTTCCCCCTCCCTTTTGTTTTCAAGTGTTGTTTGTACGTTTATTTTCGCTGACACCTCCGAAAGCAATGAAAGTAGAAGCCTGAAAATGGGTTGTTCGAATTATTTTGAAAAAAGCAAAAAAAAAAAAAAAAAAAAAAAAATCTTGTTTTTGGATGAAGGATTATATTTTTAATAAGGCGTTTCAGGAAGAATTTCTCTCCTTCTTTCCTACAATGTTATTTTATAACCTCTGTTCGTCAACTAAATAAAAGCCTGACGTCAAAATATAGAAAAGAGAAGGAGAAAAGACGAGAGGCCCGAGCCCGTATATTTTGTGTTCGTGAAAATTAGTTGGTTTCCTATAATAAAGATTTTTCGTGAGTTGTGCGTATACGCCTAAGCGTTCAGTTAAAAGGAGCCCAACCGAAGGGGAGGCGAAGAGAAGCGTCGTAAAATTTACCATTTCATAGAGTCATAAGCGAGAGCGTGTTTCCAATGGGCCTCACGTGATTCTATTTTCTTCTTTGATGCTCTATCCCCCCCCCACCCCCCCTCAAACCCCTTCCTCCCCCCGCTCCGCACACAGCTCACGCGCTCGCCGAGAGGTCGAGGGAAGGTCACGAGCGAGAGCGGAGACCTTGTAACCCCTCAGTTAACTGGATTAATAGGACGTTAACGTTGAATTACTCCTCGAAAATCGAAACCGAGAGTTAAGCTTGACAACGAGAGAAGCGCTTCCACTCGCGGACTGATTTTTATTTGGGGTTCGTGTTCCAAATGCACGAGACTCACTTTAAACCGGTAATTATTGCCTGCTTCCCTCCCGTTCATTCATTATTTATGTTTTTTTACGGCCCTCGAGTGAAGTTTCAGTTGGTTCATTATACATGTACTTGTAAGGAAAGTAATAAAGGAGTCATGCTTATCATACCTGGAAGACATTTTTTAGTATTCACATATCTAAATTTTGACCAATGCGAAGTCCATGCTGCTAAGAATTTATTGTACAGTACTTCCGTAACCACTGATAGGTAACTTATTAAATTCATCATTAAATATATAACACATTCAACTTATTACGAATAGACAGTTTTGGTGTAGGGAAGAACTTGTTTCCACTGTAACGCCAACCACGAATGTAATACATTTTTAGACTCTTACTCCAGAAAGGAGTATCTTGTAATTTTGGCTAGGGCTCCAGCTGAAGGATATGCTTAAAATAAACGTATTCTTTTTTCATAATAACTTTTACATTGATTTCTAAAGAAACTTAGCTATATGTAACCAGTACGCTTTGTAAGTTTAACTAATTATTATATTCCGAGTTATCTCCATTCAACTTCACCTACTTGGTGAATTGCTGGACTCGGAATGTTCCCGAAAGAAACGGCAATTAATTTTACACAAAATTTTCCAGTGTAAGGATTAACTAAACGATAATTTTTTCGATCAGTTTGGAAATGCCAAGTTATCAATAACACCGCAGAACAAGTTTCGACTATTTTTGCTTCCAAAGAGAAAGTCACCAGCTTTGAAGTAATTATTTGATAAATAACATTGAAAATAATGAGTTTTTCTCGTTTCTCCTTGCAATAACCTTCATACAATATTGAAAATAATGTAGATATTGACCAGTAGTAATCAGCCAAAACTAAGGGCTTTCATTGTCGTTATGTCTTATTGAAAGTGTGCTTCGTACTCATCAAACACTTTGCACAAACGCCAAGGAAAAAGTTAACAATATGCGAGGTGTTTCTAAAGGTAGTTATCAAACGTTACACACAGTTAGGGGACACCAAAACAAACAGCTTTTACCATAGCATGGGGGAGTCGGAACCGTACCATTGTCCGGCTATGGGGGAGAGAAGTGATCACACTGGTAAATTATGATAATGAATGCATATGACCAAAAAACACATAAAAAGGTCACCGGATCTTATTCCCCTTGACTTCTTCTTGTGAGGTGACACGAAGACGCTCGTCTATCGCACACCTGTCACTACCATTGAAGAGCTGGAGCCCGCATTGCAGTCACCAGCGAAGAAGTACGTGAAATGCCAGAACTCTTTGGCAACATACGGGGGTCAATGTTGCGACGATGCAATGCATATATCTAAATGGCTGGTGGACAGTTTGAGTAGTTTTTGTAAGCGTTGTTTTCACGTGTCAATAAACTAATTGATATTACGTTGTATTTTTTCATTTGTACGTTACATCTTTTCTCTCCCCCATAGCCGGACAATTGTAGGATTCCGAACCCTCATTCTATAGTAAAAACTGTTTTGCTGTCCCCTAAAGTTCGGTAACTACCTTTAGAAACACCCTGTATATAAGACAACATTGTGTACACCTATACAGTCAGGAATTTATTGTCGAGAAATTCAATGAAGTTTGAAACACTGTTTTTATGATAAAGAATAGCTCAAGATGAGAAAGTTTTCAGCCACAGAAGTTATGGTTTAACTTCTCAATGCTTTCTCTCCATTCATTTCAAAAAATTGTTGTGAAACGGTTCTCTTAATTACATAATTTAAAAAACATAGAGTTACCGGTTATAACTAGTTATAACAATAAATATTAATTTATTTATCCCCAAATTGTGACCAGTGACCACATTGAAGCCCACGGATTTTCTCTTGTTATGCTTTCTCGCCCTACACAAAATGCCAAAAAGGTTCGCGGGATGAGTCTATAGGTTGCCGAGGTGAAAACATAACTCTTTGCATGCGATAACCACAATATCTGAATGGGCGGGGCTACTGGCCCGTCGCACCAATACAGATGGGAAACCCTGATACACCTCAACATGAAAACTTAAATTACTTAACCATCTATTACACATAAATTTGTGTCAGATGAACTGTTTTTCTAAGTGGAGATAAAACTCGATAATTTTATGACCAAGAAAATTTAATCGCCCTCGATGAATCTTGACACAAAGCCGCGCGAAATTCCAAAAAGTGAAATTGACATGTTTCCAAAATTATTTTATATATGCACAATTAATCCAGAAAGATATGCGAAAGTTGGCATACTTTAATTGATAAATTATAAAAAATTTTGTGCAGAATTTCATTTCACAGATAACTACTAATAATGGCGACCATCCCCACCCTCCAACAAAAGAAAGACTAAAACTTAATAAGACTTCCAAAAATGATCATCGTTAACGTTTTCGAACCATTAGCAGACCCGAAGATATAGTACAAATAACAAAATAAAGGAAATTTAGAAATTTTAGCCCAAACCACGTGATCAAATTATACACCAATCATTGCTTAGTTTATATGAACGTTTCGCCAAAGAATATGAATTTTTATTAATTAAGAACGCTTCTTTTATAAATTTTTTTTTAATAATATTTGATTTCTTTATAAGATTACTACATCTCAGAAGTAAAATAGCCCAGAAGCGAAACAAAGTCAGGCGAGAGCGTTCTCAGAATTATTTAGTCGGACCGTTCTGTTATAATAAGGAATCCTAAAAACAACAAAATTATTTTGAACAATGTTTCTAAAATTTATATTCCAATTTTAATATGGTTTTATTTTTCATTTTCATTTGAAGTTTTTATATAAGCACTATGTAACTTATTTTGTATTATCCAATTTACTGAAATGCATATTAATATGTATACGGTCTTTTGACCGTATTAACAATATTCTGTCAATTGTTTTCGGTTAATTACAGTTTAACTATGTAATTATGAATTTTTGTTTTATCGTTTTATGATGACAAAATTTTGTGATAGAAATTTAAGTTATTTAAATTTTCATTTTGAGGTAAATCAATTAAAGTTTATTATTATAACTAGTTATGGCTTCTTTAATCTTAATAATCTTCAGTGAGCAATAGATCAGATTTGTAGTCTACAGGGTGGTATATTTCGTGAAAAAGAATGTTTCATAAAATATTTCAGTAATTGCCTAGGAGACGGGACGTCGTTAAGTTTATGCTCATTTTTATATATAGCTTACAGAGGGTTATAACTTCATTTTCAACCGCTTTCATTTTTGTTATAATGTTATAACACAACTGCGTTGTATGAGATGTTAATGCCATGTTCCCGAGATTAACAAGAAGTAACATCTTGCATCATTTCCAAGTATTTAATTTTTAGCAGTTATTTTCATTTAATAGAACCTTCATAATGGAATAGATTTCAAAAGATAGCCAATTCTGAAGTTTATACAGGGCGAATACAAAAGTCTGAACCCCCCTTTTATTTTTTGAACCGAAGCAGATACGTCAATTTTGATGAATCCAATATTTGGGATGATGAAAAGTGCACCATGGGATAGGCCACCCGCAACTTCCTGTTCATTGGATTCATCAAAATTCACATATCTGCTTCGGTTCAAAAAATAAAAGGGGGGTTCAGACTTTTGTATTCACCCTGCATACGCTTTCTGTACTTTTTTTTAAAATAATCTGAAAACCATTTAGTGTTTCTGGTTAAAACAGATTCATCCTAATATTTCCAAAAAATGAACGATAAATTCTGAAACACAAAGCATGTGCAGAAAAGGTTTTATGTTTGTTTATTTTATTGCGTTATTGTTATTGTTCTGTTTCATCCAAATAAGCCTCACCGTTGTATTAATCTGTATTGATCGATACTTGAAAAAATACGGAAGATCTAAATATCGGACCACGGATTAGAGACGCTGCTTTGCTTATAAACTCTATTTATTTTGAACACTGTAATGCAATTCACGCATGTCGAGTGAAATCTAAGAAAAGCCTTGACCTTATAATCCAGTTCCAGCTCCACCATGATAGGGACGATTTTCCTTCCGAACTTAATAGCAAACGGCCATTTATTCAACGGACATAAAAGAAGAAGCAATGTGGTTTCATTCAGGTGTTTGGACCATTAGCGTGGCTCGTGCTCATTCATTCGAGAGGCATCTGCGCGTGTTTTCTTCAATTGATGGAAGTGGAAAAAGGCTCGATGACGCAACAACAATGCAGGTGCCCTTCGAGTAATGACCACGCAACTTGCGTTCTCAAGGATTTTACGACTTTACTTAAGTAAGGAAGATCTCCCACAAGAATTTTCAAAAGTGTCTGTGCAAAAATATTTTGTTAAATTAATCTTTTAATATTAAAATATTAATCTGTAATATCAAATAGCTATCTCGTAATAGTAATTTTTGTCCATTTGTCTAATATTAAAGAAGACTACAATGTAACATTCAGGATCCTATTCAGGAAGGAGAGTGTGTTTACAAATAAATGTATTTCTCTTTTAACTAAATATGAGGGAAATACAATAAATGAGATAAAATTATTATTTAATAAAATAAGACGTAATCTCATGAAAATACCTCTCGAGCAACTGCAACAGATGGCACAATTAGCCCGATTTGGATGGCAATCTCTTGAAGAAAAACCGCACCAGAGAAGAGCAATCAACAATGCGAACTTCAAGGTACTTTTAACTGAATGAAACGACTTAGGGTGTTTAGTACAAAGTTATTATTTATTATAGATTAATCTATAACGCATCAATGAACAGCTTGATTCGCATGCCTATTTAAGTCCCACTTTATACTATTCCTCGTTGTAGCAAAAGTGAAATGACTTTCTTGTTCTAATTCTCTAGCTCGTTCTTGCCGCCAGCGAAATTGGTTCCGCTGTCGCTATGGATCTCCTTAACTTGTTCACGTCGAGCGATAACTCTCGTTCATGCACATGAACTGCATCCATTTTAGTATAGCAATTTAGCAATGCTCGGTCCGGGATGCTGTTATTGCTAAATTACTAAACTATCAACGAGATGATATTGTGCGGTTGGCCACCCAGGTCATCTGATCCTAGTCACTGCGATTTTTTACCTATGGGGATAGATGAAGTTTCCTGTTTAAGTTCCGACTGTTACAAGTTACCACGGCGAATTAGACCACATGAAATTCCTTCTGAGGTGTATATATTTTGAGAGTATTTCTATTCATTGATACCCTACACTTAATTCCGTAATACAGTAAATAGTTATTTTGTACCAACTACGTAAATTCAGCATTCATTCATTTAGCGCTACCTTGTATTAAAGTGAAGCATCGGGACATTCAATATAACCACCCCCACTACTGCCCCGTTCAAGGAGATTAGACGTAACTACTGGTATAATCTCTCTAGTTGAAAATACGGCTCAATAAATGAAGAGTAAACTGGGACACTTCTACTGCAACGCTTATCACCATCCAAAATTTGAAATTTTATACTTTAAATCGTTTTCCAGAGTTTGCTCCATTCGATAGTTTGTGTGTGGGAAGCTTTAAGAAAACCTGTGAAGATGAAGATTTCACAACGAAGTGAGAGAAACGTTGCATTTCTGGCTCAGACAACAAACAAAAACTTTTTCTCTACTAATAAACAAAAGATTTTCAACAGATATGAAAAGTGCATTGCAATGGACAGTGAATATATAAAAAATAACATCTTATTAAGTATCGAAAGGTGCTTGATCCTATCAGTGTGGGGAAACGTGTCTGTCTATCCGTAACTCTAACTCCTCCGAGGCTATGAACGATTTTCAAAAACTATTTTCGTCAGTCGATTAATATAGTTCATGACACGAAACAATCACAAATATTATCTAAATCGGTTCATTGGCCTGTGCAAAAATGGTACCTCTATTTTCCCACTTAGCAATTTTCAATGGAAAGATATAAGTAATATATCAAACAAATCGTAACGACGAGCTATAAGTGGTTATTAATTACTGTTTTCGTCAATAGATAAACAAGGTTCCGCGAATGAACTGTTATGAAAATCGGCATAATGGATACAATGGCAGCTGCTCTAATGTACCCTTATGATTGATTGGTTGGTTTATTAGAAATTTTGGCGTCGACTACTAAGGTCATTTTGCGCCTTTTTTAGAAGTTATATCTGTGCGCAGTCCGGGACAAACACAAACATCCATGCCCACGACGAGATTCGAACCCACGACCAGGTGGACTCGAGAGCTAGAAAGCCTACGTCCTAGCCCTCTCGGCCACCTGGCCGGCGTACCCTTATGACACCCTCAAAAATTTTCAATGATAAGATATGGCATGTAATATATCAAACCACTTGGAAAGACGTGTCATTAATGAATATAACGTAAAATTAACGATAATCCAAATTGGTTCAAAGATACTTCCGAACTCTATGGAGACGTGCATGATTAATTACTGTTTTCGCCAATTGATAAATATGGTTCCGCGACTGGTTTAGTTTAGCCTTTCGGTATTTTGTTATGTCATTCCTTAATGGTTTATTAAGATTTATTAAGATCTAAATACATGTATGTATCTCAGTGTATTGCAACTTTCCCTTATTTAATTATCCTCGTTTTCTCTTCGGGTCAGTGTTCATATCTAAGGCTCGAAATGTGTTTCCAGCAAAAAAGATTCAGTTTAAAACTGCATTCTCTAATCGAAGAGAAATAAAGATTGGCCTAAGGCAGTTGTTGAAAGTTCACTTAGTGTGCTTTCATTAATAGTACGCGGCTTCTTCCAAAATTCTTCGGTGCCGAACATTTTTCTGGGGTACTTCAAGGCATTCTCAATCAATAAATGGGAGCTAGGCTACGCGTTGTTTTCTTAGTTGTGTGTTTAAAAATATTTCTCGGAAGAACGCCGAGATATACACTTAATTGTAACTTCCAGCACTCTGTGATAACTTTCCGACAACCCACATTTTACAAAGCATTGGCTCTATTAATGAAGTTACCTTCAAAATGCACCAGCGATTTATTAAAAATTTTATGCATGGCTTTATTTATTGTCACCTCTGTTTTATTCATTTCTACAGCAAAAATGCGTTACATAGGCTAACGCATTCCATTGGTGTAGCCTTTCATGATTTTGAATTTTCAGTAAACACTTTCTTTCCTTGTGTCACTTTTAATCTGCAATTTATCAATAGTCCATAAAGTAGACTTCGTGGTCTTTACAATAACCTAAAGTATACATTACACAGTCGTTGTATAGATGTAATTCATTTTGAGGTTTAAATTTAAAATGAACTATTATTACTCATTTTCATTATTACTCATTAAATAGGGTGTGTGTCTGGGTGTTTTCTTAAAGATAAGAAAAAGCAAAGAGAGTAATGAAAAAGGAAAAAATGACTAGATTTAATCTTACAAAGTTTTGAAATCTTCCTATCAAGGCTTTTAGCAGTCTTAAGGAAAACGTCTCTTAAGGGACGCAAACATATTTTCTTATGCAAATTGACCATTAAAATGTCAAAACCCCGTGTGAAAAAAATTGAGTGAAATTAAAAATTGCTGATTCGCCATTGAGGCTGAAACTTGAAAAATTTTTCCTTTGAGACCTACTTAGGACTTGCTTCAAAACAAAGTCTAATTGATTGTTAGGGTTAATGTCTTGTTTTTGACAGTTTACATCCATTATGTATTTTATTTATTGAAGTCCTTATGGGGATCGTAACGTTTATTGGTCGAGTTTAT
Organism: Rhysida immarginata; assembly: GCA_023313115.1. Lineage (NCBI taxonomy): Eukaryota > Metazoa > Arthropoda > Chilopoda > Scolopendromorpha > Scolopendridae > Rhysida > Rhysida immarginata. Next base: position 473,874 of record JAHWFO010106707.1, read on the forward strand.
TGTGAAAGTTAATAAAAACGCAATAAAGTAAAGGAATAGTTCTCTATTAGTTTTAAATGAAATAATTAAATTGCTTGCACTTAAGGCGACCGGGATCTTTATGGGAAACCCTTACAATTTTATTATGGTCGTTGCACTAATTTCGCCGTCTTTGCTCCTCATAATTCGTCCACTTTAAAGGCCTTCACAATACCCTTACACCAACCGGTTGCATGTCAGATAAGATTACTTCTTAAGCAGTTAAAAAAATTATTTATCTTTTCAAATTCAGAATGGTGCTCTCGAAAGGAGTGTTGCTAGGGGTTCCGCGTAAAGTGGTTCACTCGCTATAAACCACGACTTTGCAATTATTTACACTAGAAACACCTTAACTGACCCCGTCGCAAACCAGTTTCACCATTGATCAATCAAGTTCCTCTACCACAAGAACGGGCAGCGTTATCAGTAACCGATTTAAAAAAAATTTTGGACGAAAAAACGAAAGATTCAGAACCAGCGTTACTAAAACGACTAACTAATTATGTGCTCGGCTTATAGCGTTTTAGGCTTTTAATCCTTTTTCCAATAACGTTTTCTTAATTAATAATTAAAGAAAACTTTAATTTTACGTTAATTATTTTTGAATTTCAAATTACTATATTTACATGATAAAATTTTTTAATTAAATAATCAGATGAATTTGATATTTGAAAAAGGTTAATTTTTAATTAGCTTAATTAATTATGAAAACTTCATTTTGACTCTGAAACGGTTTTCGATTATCATTCACATCTTTCCTTTATTTCATAACATTTGGATAGCGTAGGCCTATTTGTTTAGGAATTTAAAATTAATCTACTCTTTTAATTCTAATCATAATCTTTCAAACCAGAACGTATTTACACATTTACATTTATAATTAGATAAACATAACAGCATATAAAAATCATAAATTTGGGTTTTATTTACCTTAATTTCTTTCTTATAAATTTTTATAATAATTTTTAATAATAAGCATTTATACTGCTATTAACACATACAAGAAACTTAACTTTTTTGCTTATATAAATGTTTAATAAGCACATGATCATAAAATTGTAAACCGATCTTCAGCTTCTTTCCTTGAAGTGATGCTTGCTGTTTAATTTTTAGTTTTATATTAATTGACTCATTACTTACATTGTTATATTGGTACATTTAAATGCATTCGTTTAGCTTAAATCCGCTTTTCAGCAAGTAATTTTTCTATTCTACTTGGAATATTTGGTAAAATAGCAGTTAATCGCGTGTTGGAGACGCTATCCTTAGCGATTATTCTTTAGGAAGTGCATGCGCAATCTTCTTTAGCTTTACCAACAGCTAACCTTAATCTTAGCTGCCCGTCAATTTGTATCCTTTATTTGGAGGGAAAAAGAAAGACAAGGCTATTTCCGTTTTTTTGTGTCTGTTATTGCAGCATACTGATTCTTACTGGGACGGGCAATTTCCATGTCAAGCAGTATTAACTGAACCAGGGGAAGGGGAGTGGTAAGTCAAAATCTTTTCGAACATTCTATATACATAGTCATTAGAAAGCTTTTTTGCTTAGGTTCATTAACTTATTAAATCACCTTATACAATTTAGGTGAAGCCTAATCCAGCTGGTGCTAATAATAGCGGATCCTTGCATCATGTGATATCATCTCCGCAGATTTATTTATTAAGTTTTATTAATTTTTTTAAAATTTTATTCATACTTACTTACTTACTTTTCAAACCCGCTTATCCGTTAGGGTCGCAGGGGCAGCAGCCCTATGGAGGATCTCCAGCTATCGCGATCTTTCGCCATCAGGCGCATGTCCTCCCTGGTAATATCCAAGCGACTCGAACCCAGATTCTCCATGTAGTCTAGCCAACAGGTTCTAGGCCGACCCCTTGGTCTCTTACCCACCGGCTTGGAAAATAACAACTGCCTAGGAAGACTAGTTTGCGGCATCCGTATCACGTGGCCATACCAGCGCAACTGAGATCTCTCAATGCGGAGAAGTAGCGGCTCAACGCCTAAAGATTCCCTTATTGTGCTGCTGTACACTCTATCTAGTAGGGTAACACCTGCCACACCTCTCAAAAATCTCATTTCGGCCGCTTGTACCCGCGATCGCACTCTTTCGGTCATTACCCAAGCCTCATGACCATAGGTGAGAATGGGAACAAAGATAGATTTGAAGACGGAGAGCTTGGCTTTGTTACCCAGCTCGCGTTTCGTTACCATGGATCGCCACAGTTCACGTCTGACACAGCTTACTGTACCGATCCGAGCATCCAATTCTTTCTCATGCCGTCCATCACTCGTGAATGCAATCCCGAGATACTTGAATTTCTCCACCTGTCTCAATGAGGCTCCCCTAACATGGAGAGCGCACTGAGCAGGCTGTCTTGAAAGGACCAAAACCTCCGTTTTAGCCACACTGATCTTCATCCCAGCTTCTTCACATTTGGCTCCAAACCGGTCTAGTGCATGCTGAAGGTTCGTGCGAGAAGACCCAAGGAAGACAAGGTCGTCAGCAAAGAGCAACCTCTCCACCAGGCAGTCGCCCACACAAACACGGTCATCGCCTCGGCTGCCCCTGTCTATCCAGTCCATAAAGATAATGAACAAGAGGGGCGACAGTACGCACTCCTGGCGGAGTCCAACACCCACGGTGAACGGTTTTGACTTAATGCCAATTTTATTCATTTTGAAGTAATTTTTATAGCGAAATACATTTCTATAATGAACTATTAGGGATAAACCCAAAAACCCTTTAAGGGAAGTGGATGATCGCATAGAAATTTGCATAGATGGAGGTTAGTACGTAAACTACGAACACAGGGAATGAGGAGATCAACAGCCGCTTATAACGTATTTGTCCTTCTAGATATACGACAAATTCAGTCTTTTTATTTACTATTTAATGAGGCATTTCAAGCAAATAATTTCATCTTCAAAGTTAGTAATCAGAAATTGCTCTAAACTTCTCCCAAAAGTCTCATCACTTCTTAAGCCATTTTTTCAAAGGACGCAGTGCTTAGCTGTAATAGTTGCGAATGAAAAATATGCTCTGGTTATGCATCATGGTGCATTATTTGTTGTGGGCCATATCCAATCATAACACTCGGAATGTTTACAAGTAGAGCCACAATAGTACGACATTATGCTGATGATCAAAACAAATAAAGTGGGATGAAAAATTGTAGTAATTATCCCTACCTTTATCCTCCTTTTTATCGGACAAAATTTTATTCCAGTCACATCACCACTAGAATCAAATGCAATATGTTCTGAACAGTATCCGTAATTCCGATCTGCAGGAGAATCGACCTCAATCATTGTAATATACACTATGTCTAAAGGAATAAATGTAATGTACGAGGATTGGGGCATATCACGGCAACTATTTTTTTTTGAGATTTCGAGCATGGGTAGAAAATGCGAAATATACCGATGAAAGGAGAAGGAATGGACGAAATGTACGGACATTTATCAACAAGGTAGTTGCTCCTCATGTTCATTAAGGTAGTTGACATAACATTACAGCACACGTATCCGCTTTAAAGGGCCTCACAGTAGTCCCCTGCAACGTTCACAACATGCTGCCAACGATGTGGGAGGCACGGAATACTATCTGTTTCACCATTTCCCTCATGAGTGAATCTGATCATATCCTCTTGCATAGTATTTATAACGTCCTTTCGTGTCCTAAACAGTTTACCACGTATTGGTTCCTTTACCTTCTGTATGAGCTCAAAGAGACTTTCTCCATGTGATTTGACCTTTGGGGAACCATTGGTAGACCGTTGGGACCCTAGGTTAAGTTAGATCAGGGAAACAACCCATGTTGAACAACACTTTGGTTGAACATCATCCGTAATGGCTTCCACAACACTAAAACCCATTTTGATATAAGAGTGTTGTTCAACTCAGCTTACATCTATCCTGTAGGCGGTTGACTAAGAACTGATTTAACATTGCTCTCTGTGCAATAACAGGAAATCACAGAGCTATCTGGTGTTGTGGAAACGCACAACGAATCAACGGTTTCCGTGAGACATATGATATTTTGTGATACCATCCCTTAGCTCTGAGAAAAAGAATAGCTGCGATGACTTATATAAAATGAACCAAACTGATCCCTATAATTCTGAGTCAAATAAGCCACTCTATTAAATGAACTAGGACATGCCACTAGTCCTTATAAACCAAATTTCAATTTCTAAATCAAAGCATGTCGAAACTATAAAGGACGGACAGACGGACAGACGGACTTGTAAAGCCAATAATTTGCTTAAGTTTTTAATTATTTTTACTAATTTATCTTCGTCAGGGTACAAACACACAGATATTCTGTTTAGTGCATATCAGAAAAAGATATCAGTGTTATTGTGAAATAAGTAAATGGTCTAACATATGAGACTTTTTCAGGGAACAGAACTAATTACAGATTGCACTGTACATGTAGAGTACCGTAATCTAGCTTACTGTATAAAAACGAAAATAGAAATCAAAATGTATATGGTAAAAGTGTATTAATCTACGAGGGATGTATTATTAAAGAGATGACAAGATTGCCGTAAAAATAAAGCAGCACAGAGAGCTCTGCAAATTGGAGGCGCTAGTTGTCATCCATAGAGTTCAGTTTAGAAATGTCGCGTAAGTGTAGCTCTAATATCTGTTTACTAGAGCGGAACAATGACCACGAATCAAGAGTAAAGTTGCTCGTGGGAAAATATAACTAGATTATATCTGTTTCTAAGTTGAAAACTTTAAACACTTGCATATTTAAATTCGATTATTTTTTCGGAATGCATTAGATGCGTTATCATGCGTTTATTTGAGTCCCCCATTTTTTTTTTTTTAGATTTCTGAGTTTGATACTTTTGGGTTTCTAAATATATTTATAATTTTTTTTTTAACAAAAGCGATAAATTGAAAAGGAAATTGTTATCGTTTAAGCTGTGAATTTATTAATTATCGATCCATTATGCGTATGTGCTTTGCAATCTTCTCGGATGACATTTCCTGTTTCATTCATTTATTATGCTAAACAAACGTTGACGAAATCATAATCGTGAACGGGGAGAAGTTGTCAATTCAGAAATAAAACAACAAATAAAAAAAATTGCTCAAACAACAACAAGAACCACAAAAGTAAAGGGGAGCGGAGGAGAGAGAGAGGGAGCATTTCCATCTCAAAGGTAAAAAATAAAAGGAGAGAAAAAAGAAATTTCAGCCATTCAACCAAATGGTGTTTCCTTTTATTTCCTTTTCGAAGTCTCCGTACAATGGCGAGCGCTTTAACAATATTCACGCTCTGCTGTTCTCCGAAAACGACGTTTCGATTGGTGCTCTTCGGAAAACTGGATGTCCCCGAGGCCACAATGAGGAAGCGGCAAATATTTCGCCCTTCCCCGCAAAAAAGGAAAGAAATCTACTTTCCTTGATCCTTTTTTTACCCCCCGAATGTCTATCCCCTCCCGCCTTCTCGCCACTCTCCACTCCCCACTCTAGTCCATGGGTTCAATCCACGATACGATAGACACAAGGAGGTGGTTGGGGAAGGGACTGTTGAGGTGGGGGGGAGGGGGGGAGTATAGTGGGGGGATGGAAGAGGAAGAACGTTTGGAAACGACTGGAGCCGGGAGATGGTCACTGATTGCTAGTGCGTCTATTTGTCACCAGAGGCCGCGCTCTCCTCGACGTTTAGTTTTGCTTCGGACTCACTCGAGACTAATTCCGGTCGTCCGGTACTCGGGAAAATGTCCCGAATAACTCATACGATTCCTTTCCCTCTCCTTCTCTCCTCTGCTATCGGTAGGGACCTTGGTGATGTTCTTCTCTTACACATCCTCTAGCTTTTATTTTTATATTCTTGCAGGAGTGTGTGGGTGAGGGCATGACCTCCTTTATTACTCCAGACCCGTTTTAACGGCCGATTTCTTTTGTTCTGTTTGGAGACACTAGTGTCTCTCAATTTTGCCACAGAGGCTACCATGGCGCTGCCTAACTTCCATGTCAGATAACGTATTGTAATAAGAAGAAAAGGGATGGAAGGCTTTCTTTTATGTACTTATAATAAATTGACTAATGAATTTATAATAAAATTTTATTATTAAAGGCTAAAATAATGATCTTTTATATATTTTTTATTTATTTATTTATTTTTGCTTTCCATTTTATTGTATTGATAATCATATGCTGAAGTAAATAATGTAAGTAAAAAATAATAACTTTCGTATTATTTTCATATAATAAAAATTATAATAATACTTTAGTATTGGATGGACGTATTGAATTACAAAAAATAAATAAAATAAAATAAAAAAATAATACTTTAACGAGATAAATAATCAAATCAAATTCATAAAACGACAGGTTTATTATAATTAATTTTAAATTCATTAAGAAGGACAATTTAATTTTGAAACATGAAACCAAAAATTAGAATTTTTTTTTAACAATTTGCAAACTTATAAGCTAACAATATATTTTGTTGAGCATGTATAATTTTATATTTTTGAACACTAAATGATTTAATGTTTTTCAGCTCCAAAACGTAAAATCATTCAATTTTCAAATATATAAAATTATTCATGCTCAACAAAATAAATTCTTATAAGGTTTGCAAGCTGTTAAAAAATTTTTAATTTTTTGGCTTCATGTTTCAAAATTATATAAATTGGCCTACTTAATGAATTTAAAATTAATTATATTAAACCTGTCATTTTATGAATTTTTGATTTATCTTGTTGAAGTGTTAAATTTCAAACTTAATATTCTTGTTTTATAACATTTAAAATAATTCGTTATAGTTAAATTATCATTATATTGGATTTGTATGATATAACCACAAGAATGTGTTTTAATATTTCTTAATATCAGGATTCTCCACAAATCAAGTAACAAATTTGAAAAATACCCAACAATATGAAAAAATAAAACATAAAAAAATAAAATTAATATAATAACACCCCACCCTCTCTCTCTTTCACTTCTAAAAAATATCAATATTTGAAGATTTACAAATCACCATTTACAAATCACCAAATACAAGGCATTTATTTGGGCAAGAAGTATTCTTAATATCAGGATTCTCCACAAATTAATATCAAATTTCAAAAATTCCCAACAATATGAAAAAATAAATCATAAACAAAATAAAATTGATATAATAACACCCCATCCCCTCCCTATTTCACTTCCAAACAGTATCACAATATTTGAATATTTACAAAACATTTATTACGTTGGGTAAGAAGTATTCTTAATATCAGGATTCTCCACAAATCAAATATCAAATTTCAAAAATTCCCAAAAAAATGAAAAAAGTGTTTTAATATTATTAAAATAGCTTTGCATACAAATTTTTACTTAAAACGCGGAGTTAATTGTGAATAAAAAGAACAAAATTTTGTTAATGAATTTTTATTCAGTTTGTTATTAACATGACTCGTAATATTTTTAGCATTTTTCTGCTCAGTAGCTGTCTGTTTAATTTTGATTTTTTATCCTCCTTATCGTTTATCAGTTGAGTAAAATTGACAACAAAAATTTTAATTAACGGGGGTATCAAAATGTCTACTAGCATATCTGTATGGTCGTTCACCATACATCCACACGAAACCAAGACACAGATTTAATTTCACATGGAACCAACGAGAAAATTTTTTTAACAATACCAGTTATTTGCCCTAACCTTCCAGATGACTTCTGGAAAAAAATGTATATGGAGTAGAGGTTAGGGAGGTTAGGCAGCGTCCTGGTGACAGATTTTAGAAACCCACTTGTCCCCAGTTCTCGTGCTGTTAAAACGGGTCTGGAGTAATAAAGGAGGTCATGGTGAGGGTTACTGTAGGTGGTGTGCCCAGATCAAAAGCACCCCCGATGTGAAGCTCTACGGCTCGGCTTGCTGGTGTTTGATGTTTCTACAGGAAGACGAACACTGTAAAAAAAAAAGAAAAAAAAAGGGTAGGGTAGTATTGCTTCTCCCCTTAGATTCTTATAGGTTCTTCCGGGTAAATCGAGTCAATGTTTGCTGTTTTTTCTCTGACTCCCATAGCGAACATTGCTATTGTCGCAGAAGACGTGCAACGATTTCTAAAGACTTTCTTTTAAAGTCATTCTTGCCATATTATAACAGAAATGAAAACATTTACATCCCTTAACACACTTTCGGTTGTAATGAAATTAATAAAAGGACTCGTGCTTTGCTTGGGTGACGTTTACAAATGACCCTTTATTTGGATTTACTAAATTTTATTTGGAAATTTCATATTATCGTCTATATTTACGCAGAAAATAATAAGACTATATTAACGGTCTACACACACAGGAATTTTCAATTTGATGACTTTTTGATCAAAACGGAATGTATGCTAATAGTAATCTGGAAACTACAATAACATTAGTATCCCAAAACGGTTCCTATGACTTTAATTGCTGGGAGAATATCTTTTCTTTCCTTTGAAGATTTTTTTTTTAAAATTATGTTTCATTCAATATTGATTAGAATGGTTGTTAGTTCTCATTTCCAAGTGGCTGAATGGATGTATCCGTGGAAACAGTTTGCGGCTTTGGTTAGAGTTACTATAGCAATAGTCATAGACAACCATCCAGTCGAATTTAATTTCAAAATTCCTTACACATTCATGAGCACGTAACGGGTATTTATTAAAGCCGTTTATTTTGGCATTTTGATTAGGAATTATATTTTTTTAAAGAAACGTGTTGCATTGAAGTACAGTTTTTACTATTAAAGCTGGAATAAAAATTCTTTGTGATTTTCCTGTATCCTATTTATCTACCGGTAATGGGGCTGTCATAAAGTAAATGATTTTTTCCCCATTAGCTGCTATATATGTTTAAGAAACTTTATATTTAATAAAACTACTTTTTAGTCTAAATCTGCTTGATTAGTGGCTGGCATTTATTTCTAATTAATTTATGTAGAGTGTACACAAAAATATAACGGCTTGAAGAATTTTTTTTATTTCTCGTAGCGTATGAGGACAAATGTTACAGTGGATGAAAGAAGAACCGTTCAAGTTTATGCAACTTATATTAAAATTCTCAATATAATCTCCCATGGTGATAAGGCACATTCCATTTGTTATTCCAATTCGTAAGCATGTCTGCTGTAATTGACTGTGTCGCAATCATGTGAGGCAGATCGGTCGATAGTAGTGGCACTTAAACATAGTCTTCAACAAAGTCTCAAAGGAAGCAAGAAGGGTAAGGTCGGAGAACGTTGTTGCAACGGCAGGAGAAGCTGCTGGGAAGACGACAATCTCTCGACAATGGCATCCAGAGCGGCAGTGAGGGGAACAACAAATTCTGCAGTTATGCTTACTATCTCTCGCAGTTCCTCTTATATCCGATGCAGCATTTTCCCTCATATTCCATTGCTACGAGAAAAAAAATATTCAAACTGCGATATTCTTTTGTGCAAACCTTGTATTATACAGGGTAGTCAAAAGTCTGTACCCCCCCATACAATTTCAAAACGAGTGGAGATACAACAAATCTGTTGCAGGCAATATAATTTTGTATCTCCATTCGTTTTGAAATTGTATGGGGGGTATACAGACTTTAGTCTCACCCTGTATACCTTCAGCCAAATAAATACCGGGAATTTTTTCAATAAAACGCAAAATATACGTTTAATCATCCAAATTTATTTTGTCTCCTTCAAAATAGGTCCCATTTGATGCAATACTGATGGAACGAATAATCTACTCGTCGAAACATTTCTTATAAGGACTTTCCTGTATGGCCTTTGCTGCGAATTTTTGTTCTGTGGACTCAAAACGTCTTCTAGGAAGTGGTAATTTGAGCTTGGGGAACAGAAAAAAGTCACACGATGCCTTATCTGACGAATACGGTGCTCGGGCGATGACATTCGTTGAGATTTTGGTCAAACATTCGCGTACAAGGGTAGATGTATGAGACGACGCATTGTCCTAGTGCAATATACAAAAATTGTTCTTCTACAGATCTGACCTATTGCAACGTTTCAGCAAAAGAAATTTCACTGGCGATATAAAATTTAAGGCAATGTCTTTGTTTGATATTTTTGTCTATTTCAAAAATCGCTATAAACAACTGGTTAACAGATCGTGCCAAAACTGAGCTCCACGTGTATACAACAAAAAACGTTTATTAAATGCATGGTTTCCGAGGTAAGGCCTTCAGAGCAATAATATTCACCGGGTGGATTTTCTTTCATCTCGTAGGAAGTAGCAGGTAGTGACAAATTGTTTCTGTGCGACATGTACTCAAATCAAGGGCTAACAGATCTGCACTTCCTATACGGCAAGTCGGACGACAATGCTGTGAATGCTGGTGGTTTTTTTATCAGCAGAAGTGTCCACAATGAAGATATCCAGATCGAAAGACTTAGAAGAGTAGATTTTGGATAGTGTACACGCGACTCCTATAGCACACGAAGATTAGAGATGCAAATGAAAATTCCTCATAAATGCGAGCGCAGCAGTTATTTCCTTATCATCTGCAGCGTGCACAGTCCTTGTCACCAGCATATTAATCTGTACGAGTACTGGGCTGCTAATGGTCCTTGCAGAAGTGTGGTACAAATCCGAACTTTCCTGTTTTGGTCATATTCACAGATGAAGCTCACGAGATGGCATTACAAATTTTCTGTATCAGCTTGTATGAGTAGATAAAAACTACGCGTTCTTCTATCTCATCCTCATTAACATCAGTAATTTGGACATTTTCATAACTCGGAAACCACACATATCCGGAACCATAATATAATAAGTTATTAACTTGTTGATCTTGGTGGCGGTATTTTTATTTCCTGTTCATATCTCAGTTATCGTTCAAATTCGGACCCATGTTCATATGAACTTTTTTGCTTAGAATCACCCATACTAACTCCCCTAGAAGTTTGTACAATGAACTAAGAGACACCCTGTATATCAACAGTTTCGATCTGCTGTTATTATTAACCCTCATGCAGGGTCTTAATATAATCAGAAGGAGGAAGAAATAATATAGACAGAAGACCATCCTACAAAAAGCACTGGATGTTCTACGGATGTTTCGGAGTTCTTGTTGGAAATTCTCTTTACTCCCAACAATTGAGCCGAACGTGTGCGATTGTCTACAATGTCTATTATTTGTCAACACTATTAATATGTTGAAAAATGCTTTCCTGCATAGGAGAGAAGAACTCACTGCCAATTGCTGTGCTTTCTTCTTATTAATGAGTTGGTGGGTCCCTATTTGTCTAACTTTCGTACCTTCCATATTATCCTCAACTGTCCGGAAACAGATCAGTAATGTACCTTTAACTTCTGGAAGATCTCTCACAGTGCCTATCTTGTATTTGTGTAGTTTCTTTTAATTCGCCAAGATCAATGGCGGAAGGACGATGACCACCATCGTATTTCAGGGTCCAAATTTTGCAGTTCGGAAGCAGCCCCTCTACCAAATGCTTTATTAATCCTTTCGAGTACAGGCCTCTCAATATCGCCTATTTAAATTCCTTAATTGTCATTAATTGAGTTGGAGAGTTATTTCTTTAATTCATTTGGAATGAATTGTCATTATTAAGTAGCGGAAGACCGGAGCAACTTATTGTTTTTACAGTGTTCGTCTGTCCGTCATTCTCTTTCACATTTTCTACATGTTTTGTCATGGAAGGTTGAAATTCGGAATGTAGCTTACCGTGAGCATATCCTACTTCACTGTTTAAATTTGCTCCACTGGGATCGGAGTTAGAGAGGACCATCTGATAAGTCTGGTTTTTAGCTGCCTATAGTAGTGAAATTCGATATGCAGATAGCTCTACCTGCATTACTATGAAGTTTGTGCCAATTTTTCCAGAGAGGTCGGAGTTGAGGGGGTAGCAGTCACTTGTTCTTTAGAACTATTATCGTTTTCAAATAGCAACATATGGCATGTGATATGCCATTCGATCGGAAATGATGAGAAACGAAATATATAGATCTCTTTTAAATTTTCTAAGTACTCGTTCGAGAAAAGTAATTTTTTGATAAAGAAAAATGGGCCTTAAAAATTGAAGATCTTGGAATTTCTGACTAAATTCCTCGGGAGATTAATTTCTTGTTAAATTTGAGCCCACAGTATTCGATGTACGATTCACGCAACAATTATTATCATTGCATCAACCCAGAGTTGCCTTATCGAATGATACCAAAAATTAGCAGCTTGCTTTCTCCACCCGGCAAAACGAATAACTCTAATTTTTGAATAATGTCCATTTTCTTTGAAACCACCCAATATTAGCAGGCATCATAGCCTAATTTAAAATAGGTAAGTTTCTGCTTCTTCGAAATAATGAAAAAAGCGATAAAAAGAAACCGAATGAAAATGAACAATTTAACTGCGAATGTTTCATTAAGAACAACTTGTGAAGATGAAAGCCGACACAAGAAAAGTAATTTTATGTACCATGTAAAATGTAATATTTGCCATTTACATAATATGATAATATTCATACCAAGAGAAATTGGCCTTTCAGAGGATAACTCCCAGATAATATGGCCTGTATGTACTTCCAACGGCAAAATCTTTGCGCACCTGTAATGCATAATCTTGTATGTTATCGAGAAGGCCTTGGGCGATTCTTGATGACAGACAATGCAGGGACCATCCTAGCTTCATTGTGACAGCAGTACGTGCTTAATTGGATAAGTTAAAGAAGTATGGTGGCGATTCCATACGCTCGAAATGCTTTTTTCAAGAATATTGCCCGTCTGCCGAGCTCTATCAACTCGCGACTAGCATCCAAGAAATGGGACGAGTCGCCGATAGACATCGCTCCATTTCGAATGATATCTAAGTCTCTTATGTCCACCTGGCTAGGCTATCAATCATCCCCGCTGTAATCTTTTGTCTCCTGGTTTGGGTTATTTCGTGTGTCGCGTTCCTTTCAAAGGGCAAACCGTCGATTGTTAAATTCCAGATTGAATCTCTACTCGCCGTAAACCCAACCACAATGTCCCTCAGTTTAGTTTCTACGGGCTCTAAAGGGCCACACAATATTGGTCCTCAGATAGTTTGCGTTCTTCATAAAGGGCTCTTTGGTAAAGGCAAATGCGGATAGTTTGAGTTGATAACTGGAGTCTTCTTATTTTAAGAATTCGATGCCGAATAGGATTTGGCCACATGCAACAGATAAAAGTGGTCTCTTGCGGTGGTTGCTTTATTGATTTCAAAAGCTTTCACCATACCTTTTTTTCTAAAGTTCACGTACTTGAATAGAGTCGCGAAATGATACTTCGTAACTCCCTACCAGCTACTTTAGTTGACCAGTTTCAGTAACTCTCCAAGATCGATGATTCTAGAAAATCGACTTGCTTTGAAATTGTTTTGGCCAAAGATATCTAGAAATGGTTTGTTAAGATAACTGCGGTAAATTAAGGGATCTCTAGGAAAAACTACGTTTTTATACCATTCGTGATAGGTGATTAAATTCTTGAAATCATAGATGATAATTTGCATATGCATGGCTGTGCTAACGATGACACACTCGATGTAATTTTCAGCTCGATATCACACGATTGGTTTGCATAAAGTCATCGATAATTAAAATGAACAAGTTCAGCAAAATGTAAAATAAAACTCCGCTCATTAACAAAGTTCAATCTTCTTTAGTTCTATCAAAAATGAAAATATATTTTGCAAATTAAGTTCTTGGCTACGGACTTTAAAAAAGACTCTTTTGCGGATCGTTAGTGAAGTTAATATGTCTACTGTTATTGCCGCAATGTGTTAATGAGACATTAGCGAGACATTAACGAGGCATGAGACATTAATTCAAATGAAGCCAGCTGAAGTTGAAAAAATACGAAAAGACGTTTAAGTAAAAACTTAAAGTTCTACTGGCTTAATTTGGCATGGATGTTTCATTTTTGATGGAACATTCTTTTAAGTACCGAAAAAAAGGTTATTTTTAACGGGGCACAGGTAAGTAGGGGTAGGGTGTTTAAAGACTGGATATAATTAGGATGCTAAAATTCCTTAAATGACCTCCAAAGGTTAAAAAGAAAGTAGTCCATCTGATTATACCAAAGCATTAGCAGGCAGTTTAGATGGCGATAGCTTAATTGCAAAAAGCATCACACGTGTTTAAGAAATACGCGCACGAGTACACCAATCTCAGTAAACTATTTTACAAAACTTTGTTCTGAATAATTTACACCGATATTCTGGTAACTAACGTAGAACAAAAGAAAGTCAATTAATATTTATTATTTTATTTATTTTTTATTAAGCAATTGTACAAATACACAAATCTCATTTCCATAAAAGTTGGGACAGTGCGACACCGCCAAAATATTGATACACTGACGTATTAACTCGTTTTATTTCAAAAGAAGATAGTTTATTGGGTAGATATTAAAAATTTTAGAACCAAAAATTTAGCTAACATTAATACATATTAGGTTTTTTTGCGAACTGGCAGATGCAACACACTCCAAAAATGTTGGGACATTGGGCGAATTCCCATTGGGTGACATCTCCTTTCCTTCTGACCATGCTTTGTAACCGTCGAGGAACAGATGATACCAATTATTGTACCCTTGCAATGGGAATTTGTTGCCATTCCTGCTGTACAAATATTTTCAGCTGTTGAACTGTTCGTGGTCGTCGTTGACGTAACTTCCTCTTAATAATTCGCCATATATTTTCTATTGGGAACAAATCAGAACTGCAGGCAGGCCAATTTAACACCCGAATTCGTCTATTGTGTAGTCACTGTCCTATATGTAGCGGAAGCGGCATTATCTTGCTGAAATAGGAAGAGATCAGTTTCAAAAAGATATCGCCGACAAGGAAACATACGTTCTTCTAAAATTCCAATATATGCTTGTGTATTAACTGTGCCATTGCAGATGTGCAACTTTACCAATCTAGTGGCACTCATACAGCCCTAGACCAGTATCAATACAGCCCATGGGTAGCAGGCAGGATTGTCCTTTTTCTATTTGGTCCCTAACGATTTTCGCCAAAAACACCCGTAAATGTAGATTCATCGGACCATAAACATGACCACTGGGCGTCAGTCCACTTCAGATGGGTGAGTGCCCAAGCTAGGTGCCTACGTTTCTGCCGCAAGTTTACGAACACCTTTTGTTTTTTCATAATAGAATTTCTACTTACATTTTGTGATGTAGCGGCGTACGGTATTCAACGATAAAGGTTTTTCATAGAATCCTCAAGCCCATTCCGCAATTTCTGTCACTGTTGAATGTCTATTTTTAATGTAGTGATGTCTGAAAACCTGAAGATAATGAGCAGTCAGAATTGGTCTGCATCCTTGCCCTTTACGAATGATGGTATTTCTGCTTGTCCTGTATCTATTAGTAATATTATGAACTGTAGATGATGGAAGTCCAAGATTCCTGGCTATTTCACGCCGAGGTATGTTGCTTCTAAATTGTTGGATCATTCTGTTGCGCATATCTTGACCCATTGCCTTGCCTCGACCCATGTTGTCGTGTAAATGACTGGTGAAACTTTGCAGTTTGTATTTAAAGAGGGAAAAATTATGATGAATGTTCTTCAGAAGTTTCGAGAATATTCATGTCACTTCTATGGCTTCCAGTGCAGTCTTTTCCTTCCGTCCCAACTATTATGGCGTATGTTGCCAATGGCAGTTTCATTGAAAAATTATATATGACCAAAAAAGAGGTTGCATTTTAAAAATTTTACATATTTTATTTCAGTCACTTCTAAACCCATTTATTATTTTTAATTTTGCTAATATATATTTAGTCAATCATTTTATTTGTTTTTTTAATATTGTCCCAACTTTTAAGGAAATGGGTATTGTAATTGATTTCTTCGCTACGTTGGTTTCTTCTACACTCAAATCGTAGAAAGACTATAATTTGATTCCTGCTATTCCAATGTGTGTCAAGAGAGAAAACTCGTTGAACGAAGTTCTATTGGTGATTAGTTTCTCCCCATCTGTCTGGTTTCGATTCCTACATGAGAGTTTATGAAACATAGAAAGTTGATATACTGGAGCAATTAGACAAACGCGGTTACTTTACACTTGTTTGTCCTTCGCAACAACTAAGTCTCCAACCTCTCTTTCAACATCATATGGATTCCGTGTTACCGGAAATCGATCCATTCCGTGTTAAGAATTGAAAGTTTCTATCTCACGAGCTGAGTTGCTGCTCTTTAGGGGAGAAGGCGGTGACGTCATGATTTAAACAGTTTGAATAAAAATACTGGGTTCGATAATTTTTAATTGTTGGTCATGACAGCGATTCAATTGTTTTATGAAAATAGATAAAATAGTTTAAATAACTGCGGATTTCCATTTTACGTCTAAAATAATACGGAGCTACTTTCCACCAATGTAGAAAAAAGATTCAACATTATTAAAATAGCTACTAGGCAGTGTCGAATCATTTTTCAACATGGGTGCAATGTAACCCCTGTAGTTGAAAAGTAGTCCCAGATTACGGTACCTAAAAGCTTAAGAATCGAACACGATATGGACCTATCTCTAGAACACATAAGAATAACTGTTCATTTTTAATAATTAATGTTTATTGCTTCTTTCATAAATCAAGGCAACACAGCAATATCCGATTCATTATCAGATTTAGCCTGAGAGATATTTGTTGATTGGTAAGCATGGTATGTAGAAGTTTATGATCAAGTTTTCGCTTTTTTTTTCATTATTTTGAGAAGTTAAGGAATTTAGATCACGCTAGGTGCCGCTAGGTTACAATGGCCCTAGCCTGGTCTGATTTCCCTAACTTGTACAGTTATTTTATTTTATTTATGTAGTTGATGCCCAATGTCAAGAGTGAGCTATGAAATGCATTGTCGCTGGTTTATCAATTTATTTAAAAAGTTTGCAGAGTTCACTAACTTCGGCAAAAGTGTGCTATCAAATTCTGGCCCAATTCAATTCCGGCTCCATTGAATTGAATTGAAACTGACAGGGCGGCGCTACATGCGCAGTTGGGCCAATTATACATGCAGCGCCGCCAATTCGGGAGCTAGAAAGTTTAGCTTCACTTTTCAGTGCAGCTCAACGTTCATACCATGTTAAATGTTAGTTCGCTTCCATTCACAACTTCTTTGTTAAGATATTTAATAATTTTCTGTTGTTCTACTGCGCAGGCGCAGACTCTATCGCCATTTTGCTTTTGATGGCAACAAAATGAGTCACGTTAAGTGAGCACATGATGGCAAATAAGGAATTTATTTACTTGCAAAATCCCCTAGAAGAAAAACTAATTGAAATTTGAGCCTCTCACATATTATAAGGAATGAAAGTATTATATCTGTAAACAGAATAATCTACAGAGAATATATAAAATTACGGACTCCAGGAGAAAATGAGTTTTATAATCACTGTAAAATATTAGAGTTTATTTTAACCACCTCAAAATTGATACTGATAACTTCGGCAATGGCCTAAGTTTGATTAAAAACTTTATGACCATAGGACGATAAAAATTATAGGAAAAAGCCTTCGAAATCCAGAAAATTTCATCTTAATTCTTATTTAGTTAATAAATATTTTAGGCATTATATTATTATGATATTAGGGCATTATTTATTTTAATTTTAAAAAGCCAATTTCTCTCACTTTATCTGATCTTTTATTCCAATACGGTAAAAACCTCGGAAGCTTTAGAAAGTTAGCGCATAATACCCCATTTGTATGCCAAATATTGCGAATTAGAATGAATTTGCAACTGGCATTGTAAATCACCTCCAATATCGAGAACAGTTTTTAATATTTGCAATTCTCTATTATTCGGATGGTTAACTTCGTGTTTAATTTAGAGATGAATGCAATGTATTGATTAATTTATTAGGTCCTTAATTTTGAAACCAGCGACGATTCTTCTCTAGCGAAATTTGCCCTTCCATTTGCATAAACATTACTTAAAATTCGCGTTAATCTCGTTGTGTGTGTATGCGTGTGTTGTGTGTCTGTCAGTGCAGGGGGTTGGTGGGGGGTGGACCCGGGTTGAATCGTGTGGTTTTGAGGTGGTGGTAGGGATTCTCGCGTTGCCTGCACTTGTTTACAGATTAAGACGGAAAAGAAATTGGAACCCAAGCCAATTGATCAAAGATGACTTTTCTTATGCCCCTTTCACCTATGATCTCCCTCTGACGGTAGACTTTGGGGTTGAAGGCAAAAAATAGCGCATCTTCACCGCGCCAAAGAGATTTAGACAAAATAGGAGAAGGACCCCAAAATATAATGATGTTAAAAAAGGGGGTTCGATTATCCACAGCAAGCGATGTGATCCTTTTCGCTTTTGTTTCGCGATGGCATGAGAACAGGAAAGGCAACTGTCTAACTGGATCCCTGTTATTTGTAAGTTGGCACTTAGCCATCCCGTACCCTTTTCTTTTCTTTTGATATTTCCTGGGAAAAACGCTTTAAACGTGGAAGAATTTTGGGGTTGAATAGAGACGGGCAGCTTGTAAATCAAAAATTGCTTTTTTTTTTTCCTCTCTCTCTTTCCAACAACATTCCTTTTTTTTACGCTAAGTATGGCTAATTTTTCAAACTTAAAAAGAATACAGGTTTTAAAAAACGTCAGAAGTTTTATTAATACCAGAGCACAATTACAGTAGAAAAATTTAAACTCCCTTTATAATAGATAATGCGCTGTGCATCGGATGGAAATTTATTTTTAGGCACTAACTGAAGAGATGATAATTTTAAATTTGGTTAGGTTGGGTTAACTAGGTTATACGTTGGTTTGTTCTATCCATTATTAATACAAGCGTATTAGGAATAGATTTTGGATACCTATGATCTATTAAGCGTGGCTAATCATGGTCAGAAAATTAGGAACTGCGCCTTCTAATTTTTACACTAGAAGACTGTTTTAAACTGTTTTCCTAGAAGTATATTGACAGATGAAAAGTGGAAGAAAGAACAGCAAAACTGGGAATTTATCTTTTCTATGGTTCAATTGTAACGCCAAAAGAAGTATTTTGACGTTCCATGAGTGGCTTGGAACAAAACAAGACGTTTTCTTTTACGAGGATACACCCCCGTCTGCCTGTAAATATCCGATTGTTGCGGTCGCAAAATGTTATTGAGGGAAATCTATCTATATATATAAAGAAGGATGTTTGTGGGTCTGTCTGTGGGTCTGTCTGTGGGTCTGTTTTTTATACAAATCTACAGTTTTATTCCGATCTTGATAAAATTTCGCATACATGACCTTCAAAGCATGAGGAAGGTCACTGTCTACCTCAGATTTCGGAAAAATAATAAATATCGATAAAAAAATCGATATTCATGGTTATGGCAAGGCATATTAATGAGAAATATCTCATGACCAACAATGCAAGGCAAAGTTTGTACAACAATAGGTATCAACAATGGTATCAACACGCAATTCACAAACGCTCTGCATGGACCCACAATCAATATCTCATGACTAACAATGAAAGAAAAAGTTTGTGCAAGTGTAATTATCCCGGGCAACGCCGGGTACCTCTTCTAGTCTATATATATAAAGAAGGATGTTTGTGGGTTTGTCTGTGGGTCTGTGGGTCTGTGGGTCTGTTTGTCTGTATGTCTTTTATACAAATCTACAGTTTTAGTCCGATCTTGATGAAATTTCGCATACATGACCTTCAAAGCATGAGGA
>JAHWFO010106707.1:493914-526033 GCA_023313115.1 Rhysida immarginata
CCCACTTACCTTCCCCGTCGGTCAGGCTGCACTTCTGGCGGTGTCCATTGGAAAGAATGCATCTAAAATAAAAAGAATGCCAAGAAAGAATTAACCACTTGCTCGAACAATTTAAAGTTTAATGCTGAAAGTCTAAGTGTAAGAAAATCGGGAATTAAGATAAAGCTAGCTCATGTACCTGATTGAAAGAAAGATAAAATGATCTCCCGGGGTATAAAAAACGGACGTTCGGACTCCTTGAAGCTTTATTAAATCTACCTTTGCGTTTTATGGAAATGTTAAATGAATTTTGACAAAATGAGTTATGAATTTAATTCAAAGGAAAAATTGTTAATGGTTAACGAAGAAACCTAATTTTTTGGAATTTTATTTCTTTTTCTGACTGCTGCGGGCTGTTCCTTTATTTTATTTTAAAAAAAGTAGGAAGTAATCTAATTTAAGAGAGTATAAGATAAGAGCAAGGCTTGATGTTAACATAGAAGTGGAGATTAGAGTTTAAAAAGAAAGGAAAAACACAAAGATAAGCTGAATACCTGGATTTTGTGAAAAAGATGATCTCAAGAAAAGAAAAACCTCCCAATATGAAATTTAGATTCCATTTTGCTTTATATTCCATTTTGCTTTAGATTCCATTTTGTTTGACCTTATTCAAGAGAATAAAGCCCCAGATTTTTGTCAGTTGTGTCTGATCAAGCTTTTTTCTTTATGCATGGACGAATAACTTAAGAATGTTAGTATATGATCACACCCATTTTGGTTCAGCTAGTGACTACGGGACTTTGCTTTGGAATCAGGCGTTGTGGTTGTATCAACCCCTGGCCCCAAGAGATCGATACGATTAAGTGCAACACAATTTACATATACTCATAAGGTTTAGATTTGATTTAAAAGTGATGTTTGAATGTTATTTATTTTACTCTATAAAGTATAAGTATCCTTGTCATTTATGCTATCCTTGTCTTCTATGTCGAACTGCTCGAAACTGTTCTCGGATACAATTCTCTTTAACGAAACTTCAGTACCTGAAACGCACGCTTTCTAGATATTTAAAGTAAAAAGTCCATACTTATGAAAAAATTATCGTTTGACATGTTTAAAAACACTTTAAACCTGAATTTTCAGTAGAATTGTCGTTATGCGACTGCGCAATGCTGCCTAATTATACAAATGATTAGCGTACATCATTCACGTTGCTATAGTTTAATTAGATTTTGAGAAATATAGGGAGCATATTAATTTAGAACACAACGAGAATGTTAAATTATAATGTTGTAGTCATGTCTGAGTGATACATGAGAAAATCTGTCCATTATGATTAGAAACAGCTAAAACGACCGAAAAGGATAATGGCTCTCATTTCATGAATTAATAGAAGAAACACCAGTATTTCTGGGCCTATATTAATTTATTTACAAGTGTCGCACTATACAGAGTATCCGAAAAGTCTAGCACTGTGATGTATATCACAGTCCAGAGGCGATGCATTAGATAGAACAAAAACGTCTTTTAGCGAGTGGACCGTGGGCTTTCCATTTCCGACCTCAAAAAGGGATCTTCAAGGTCATTCAAACCGTAACTTTTTCCCTATTAGAGATAGAAGAAAAATTCCAATTACGAACTTGTAGAGCACCCCAAAATTAGTCTAATTCCATGTTTATTTTAACTGATTCATAGGAAACTTATGTGAGATAAATGAGAATGAAGATTAGTATGCTACCCTCCCACCATCGTGTTGAGAAGTCACAAACATATCAATTAGTCAGCTTTTTATTTCTAAACTCAAAAGGGTTAAATACTACATGTAATTTAAGTCCTGAGTTCCAAAATCCTGAGTAGCAGGAATTTGCCCAATTCGTCCTTGAAGTTCACGCTGTGTCCTGGGTTCCGTGGCCTAAACCTTTTCCTTTTAATACCCCCAAAGGAATAAATCTAAGGGTGTAAGATGCGGTGACCTAGGTGGCCACGAAACTAGTCCGTTTCTCCAATCCATCTTTTCGGAAACATTCCATCCAAACATTCCCTTGCTGTTCTTGCAAAGTGTGGCGGATGCTTAAGCCGCATCAGTATGCTTAACGGCTCTATCAAATGCCTTGAATGTGGATGCATTATCATTACGGAAATATTTATAAACCCCGATTTAGGCAAATTATTTACGAGGTGTGTCTAAAAAGTTCGGTGAATGGTGTCATATTTGGAACACAGTCTTGCTGGTACCATAATCCTGGACGTTCTGCCAATGGCAAATTATCTAGAAATTCTTGCACCACACAAGACAGTATTTCATCCCGATAGCGCTGACCAGTTAGGATACCTTCATAAAAAAACAGGACCTACGACTTGTGTCCCATAAATACCACATCAAACATTCATTTTCCTGTTCACTTGGTGTGATGTTGGTCTCAGCCATCTAGGATTTTCCACTGCCCAGTAGTGAAGATTATGCCTATTGACAGTACCGTTTCGTGATAATTGGGCCTCATCACACCACAGAATCTTGCCTACGAATTGTGGGTCCTCATCAATTTGACAAGAGTATGCAGTCGCAAAACTCTGCACGGGAACCATTGTTTCTTAATTCCAGAGTCTGGGAACAATGAATATGGTATGGGTGGAAGTTATGTGTCGAGAGAATGTCCCACACGAAAGATTTGCTAATACCCAGACCATGTATAGTTGCTTCGGACACTTGTATGAGGATTAGCTGCGACTGCTGCTAGGACGCTTGTATGAGGATTAGCTGCGACTGCTGCTAGGACCATAAGCCTGGCATCGTCATTTGTTGCAGTCCTCGGACGACCTTCTCAGGGTAGCTGCTGAACAGATTCTGTGGTTTGGAATCTGTTGATGATGTGGTGGAGTGTTCTGTAGTGAGGATGGCGTCGAGTAGGAAATCGCTCTGCATACAGTTTTTTTGCATCAGCAATACTCTCATTACTTGTACCATAGCAGAAGACCATGTCGACCATCTCATGCAGTAGATATGCGTCATCGTGTTACAGGTAACTGTGCGTAAAATAAGATGGTTATGTAATCAGAAATACGCAACAATTGTTGCCACCCTCGTTGGCGAATGCTGAAGCACAGCTCGAACAGAAATGAACAAAATATACGTAACGTTTTTAGTCGGATTTTGATGAAAAACAATAAATTAAAACGTAATATATGTTACAGGTATACGGGTCGAGACATCAATGCGACGCAGGTACGTAAAACAAATAAACACTGGAATTGGAGTTCAACGACTTTGACGAAACTGTGATGAAACTAATATAGAACAGTAAGTGGCAGCAACACTCAGGTCGTATGAAGAGCAACGAAAAAGGTATGACGGCACAATTTATGGAGACCGTGAAGATACTACATGCAAATTAACTTTGAATAACTTGCAGTATCGGGTGAGAAACGGTGCCACTCTTATGTAGGGGGGGGGGGGGGGAGGTACGACGAGTAGCATACCAGTCTTGATCCTCATTTATCTCACACAATTTTCCTATGAATCAGTTAAAGTAAACATGGATTTAGACTAATTTTGGGGTGCTCTACTACTTCATTATTGGAAATTTTCTTCTATCTCTGATAGGGAAAAAGTTACGGTTTGAATTACCTTGAAGATGACCTTGAAGATCTCTTTTTGAGGTCGGAAATGTAAAGCCCGCGGTCCACTCGCTAAAAGACGTTTTTGTTCTATCTAAGGCATCGCCTCTGGACTGTGATATACATCAGTGCTACTTTTCGGTTACCCTATATAGTGCGACACTTGTAAATACATCGGTAAATTCTAAAGTCAAGCTCCTACTATAGTATGCGAAGAATCCGTAACGCTTATTGTTAAGAGTTTTTATCGCACCAACAATAACCAGCAATAAATAGCTCATATCCAGCAAGGCAAAGTTTGTCAACGATAGGCCAGTCGTGTTTGTGTCAAAAACTATACAATGGATGGTACGATTTTTATTATAAAGGGTGGCCTAAAATGAACTGACATTTTGATTTTGCCGCCATTTTTTCGTGGTACAGTCAAAGTAGAGATTTTTATATGCTGTCATTATTAAACATGCAGGTTAAATTATTGCAAAACTACACAATCGAACAACGCCCGTAGAATTTGTAAAAATTCTCTTCAAAAATTTAAAGGTCGTGTTCTCTCGCAGCAAGGTGATGCGAATTGGCTGCCAAGATCATGTGACTTGACATCGTTAGACTTCTTTCTCTGGAGTTATCTTAAGGATAAAGTGTACATCAATAAACCACAAACCATTGAGAACCTCAAAGATGAAATTCGACACAACATTTCTGAAATTTCCCAGCAATTATATCAACATGTTATTGATAATTTCCTCAAAGGAGTGAATTTGTGGTACCAAGGCCGGTCAGTCATTTGTCGGATGGTCAAATGTTTTGTATCGTTCATAATTTCCACGTTTTAACTTTCTATTAAAGCAAAAATATTATAAATTTTCCAATGAAAAATGTATTTTATTAAAAAATTAAATTGTCAGCTCATTTTGGGACACCCTTTATATGCCAGTCTTCGTCGAGCTTAAATATGTACGTGAAGAATTTGTAGATGGTAAGCATAAAACTGGCGTATCGTAACACGTTTGGTATGAGCACGGTAGTATGCCACCCTTGCGTTCCGTATGGAAAAATAAACACAAGATGGGTGATTTTCTAAACACAGGATGATAAGATGGGCGATTTTCTAAATCCGACGAATCCTACTATCTGTGCGCTGGCTCCACTGCCAGGTAAAACCACAGCAACTTCCGAAGTTGTCGGTAAATTGTAGAGTCGACGGTCATTAGTTTGGACGTTTGGGGTATTAAGCAATACAACAGCCAATTCCGAATAATCAGGTTTATTACAAGGTACAATAGTCAGCGGGGATAACGCAGGACAATTCGTTTTAAAATCAACAACACCGATCATTTTGTGGAGTTCGAACGTCGACAATTTCCTGTTCGCCCAGCTTATGCAATGACAATTAACAAGTGCTTAAACAACATTGATATATACCTAGGGTAGATAGATACTGATAACCCGCTTTTGTTTTGCCTTGAAAAGCTCGGCAAAGACGGGCATCTCAGCTAGTATCTTACTAAACAAAACGTGTAATAATGCAAATAGATATGGCCTGCAAATACCCAAACGTATAAAAACAGTTACTTTGTAAATGAAAAGTATTCATGGCATCTTCAGTTTAATAGCATCTTTACATTGTAATTTGGTTTAACTTTTTCACGAAAAACTTCTACGAGAGATTCCTTTCCACTTCAAACCAATACTGCTCTTATAATAAGGTAAGATGACAACATACAGTAAATGATGAGAGATATCCTGTATGGTTAAATAATTAAATACTTGAAACTATTGGCGCATTCTTTTGTCAAAATGTCCTACATTTTCTGCAAACAAACCTAAGTCTTTACTGGCACATTTGCAGGAAGGCTATACCAGACCAGCTAAATTTATATTCAAAAGATGAACATTTCCAATTTTATCGATTTGGATTTGCTTCAGGAAAAGTGTCTCTCTCTAATTACACTCAGTATAATTTTACATCCAGAAATGTTAGCTTCGACATCAATTAACACTGCTTATTACCAATTAATAACCACATTCGTTAAGTGATACGTCAGTTGATTTCAAAAAGCCGAATTTAGCAACGTTGATAGAGTTTCGTCTATGGATAAATTATTATGGATTTTAATGCTATTTTTTCCTAATTACAGCTGATTCGTTTGAGCACCTTAATCATATTCTTTATTTATAATGTTAGAAAATTCTTCTCCAGCAATTCACTTTGCTAACAAATTCAAAAATAAAAGGCTTCTCAAAAATAGTTTAACTTTATTATTGATAAATTAGAAATTAAGACCCCTGAACTTTATTATTGATAAATTAAAAAAACAAAAAATTGATAACAACCCCAAAGTTGCTTTCTGTAGATATCATAAATCCAGTAATGCTCCAGTAATATCTGCAGTCAAGAAATTTCAAAAAAATTTCAAACTTTCTAAATCAAAACCGGCAATAACGCCAACTTAGTAAACACAAAATCTGGACAAAGTTACTTTCTGTTCAGTGACAATCACTACAGGGTGTCCTCGCATTTACGACACAATTGGTTCCCGGAAAGTGTCTTAAATCGAAACATCATTCCCTTAATGATACAAGCGTTAATAATACAAAGTGGAGCATTTTTCTTGTCGTAAGTCAAAAACAAGTGTCAAAACACCGAAGCAGTGGTGGAAATTTATAAATGTCGTAAGTGCAGAATGTCGTAGGTTGAAACGGCATAAGTCGAGAACTCCCCGTACTCTCAACAAAAGGCCTAAAAATGGGATTGCTACTATGCTTCTAAGACGGAAAATGGAATTTTTCGTACAGATATCAATGCTACATACAAGAACACAGCATTATAACTATGACAAAATCATACTTTCCGTATATTAATCATATTTGCAACAAACAAATGCCTCAACAATTTAAGAAAATTTAAACCAAAATCAGGCCTAACTTGATCTTTCCAACGAAACCGAAATCTAGACCTGAACGTATCCATCATTGTCCAAAAATTCAAATTCATCCAATTACATACAACCTGTGACAATAAAGTTCGGTGAATGATTGCATATTGAGAGTGGATTGCTCGCTTACATGAAACAGCAGTTATTATCCTTGAAAGTAATCCCCGTCGATGGTAATGCACTTCTAGGAACGTCTGTACAAGTCCTGGAAACTCCTGGCGTAGTCGTTTTTAGGGATAGCCTTCAGTTGGGTCGTAACATTACGTTGGATGTCTGGCCACTTCGGGGGGCGTCTTCTACGGTGTTCCGGCCTCCTCGGAACCGTTTAAACCACTCATAAACACACTTCAAAGTAATAGCACTTTCTTTGTAAACTGTTGTCATCATTTCATGAGTCTCTTTCGTTCGCTGATCCATTTTGGGTTTCGACCGCGCGTACTACGCCTTCTCTCTTCAATGTCCTGTTTAAACACAATAAACACACTCGCAGCGCTGATTCTCTCAAATTTGTGTTAAACATGTCTCGACCTGTCTGGGGCAGGATACGACGATGGTGCACTCTTACGACCGTTAGCAATTTGACGTCATTCACCGAACTTTATTGTCACAGGTTGTATATACAATGACTCAATCTGTCCTAGAAACCATAAATTAGCAGTAATAGTAAGCATTCTCATATTACATCCAATAGATTTCGTAAACATTCCAAATTCAATACAATAGGACACATCGCCATAACCAATCACAATAAATTGTATAACTTACAATCTGAACGTAACAGAGGACTTCTACAACAAGGGACTCTAGCAGTTTATTCATCGATGGCAGAAGTGCATGGCCTCGGGTAATACCACTTTATGCTGCAGATGCCCGAGACTCTCTCTCGTTTGGAGATTGTTGGACTTCATGACCGAATTTCATACAGTCGTTATCGTTTCAAAAAATAGCACAGTTATACTACGTGCGTTGTTCTGCGATTCTATTTAAGGATTGATGTGTTGTCTTTAAATGACAACTTTCCTGATGGGTGTCCAAAGTAGCCTCATCAGCTTTTCTTGCTGAATTTGTTTTTGGGACAATAGGATAGGCCATAACGAATTACATGTCAATCGAGTGACAGCTATTGGTTTTAATCCTGCATTCAGAAGTGCTTATGCGACCACTGCATATTAAATTATTCCTTAAGATGATGAAATGTTATTAGAGCATTAAATGAGGAATAGCTGGTCTTCCAGTAACGTAGGTCCTTTTCCTTAATCTAGACAAAGGTCAAAGATTATTTTATTTCGCTGGACTACAGATATAGCAGCTTTTGTGGATTGTTTGGATTATATGTCTGTCCTATTGTCTTTAGGTTCTTTGACTGTTACACTACTTATATATATTCAACATGGTAGGGACTTATTTTTTTAATCCTATGAATAATTGTGAATCTCGTGAGTTTTTATCATTGGGCTCCTTTAAATTTTTTTTGTTAGAGTTTGATATGTTTTTCTGATTGTTTTCTTGAATTAGTTTATGAAAATATTAATTTATGGAGTTGAGCTTCGTTTTTTTATCGCCAAATATACCTCGTAGAATTATGACCAATCAATTTTTAACGGCTTCCAGTAGTCGTCTGGCTCATTAAGATGCTTCTTTGCCAACTTCAGTCGCTTCCGCTTGTGTAATTTCCCAAGGAGGTGATCAGTTCCAAAGGGCTGGTAGGATCAGATTTGTTGTAGTGGTTGATTATTTCCTGTAGAACTATGTGGAGTTGGTGAGGCCCTTGGTGAAGAGCTATGAGACAGCGGCTGAATGATGCCATAAATTATTGGTACTTACCTGCAGTACTTTATTAATTTGTGTGGGGCAATTGCTATAAATGGCATTTTATTCTTTCATTGGGAATACTAAAGTATTGCTTTTTTCGCTGCATTGGTGTTAGGTCTCGATCTTCAATAGGAAAAATGAAAGAGATTAAATGACAATAAATAAACTGGATGGAAGTTTATTTTAATGCATAAATAAAGAAATGGTTGCAAAAAGTCTGAAGCACTTAACTATATTGCCATTTGAATAAAGTGAATGGAAGAGTACTTCCCGATCATCCTGAATAATCAACTTAAAAAATTTCTTGCGTTTATAAAAAGAGAGTTCTATTTTTCAATCAAAGAACCACTCTAAAGTTACTTTTGTAGAGTATCCTTGACAATAGTATACTACCATTAAATATCATATTTTGCTATTATATTAAGTAAACGTAATATATTTGTAGTCCAAAAACTTAAATATACCCGTTATTGGTATTTACTATTTTTTTAATAAATAAAATGCTTGGTCGCTATAAATTATCTTATGCTATTATAAACGCGCAGTTGACTAAAATAAATAGATATAACGTGATCCACATTACCGTTTTATTTAATGTGGAGAGAGTGGAAATGAAAATAGAAAAAGAGAAAACACCTCTTTGATAGTGATTGGCTATTGCGGTTTGCATTCTTCAGTAACGCTGTAGTTGAGCGCGAATATCCGTCCCCGATGACGACCAATTCAATATCATTAGAATAGAAATTCAATTTCAAAGGTATCGAGCATTTCCGTTTGTCCTCCATGCTTTCGGTGACAGGCACAACGATATCATAACAATGTTATTATTATGCAGCAGGGAAGTAGGCGTTAGCGATTCCAGAGTGAATGGAGACCGACTGGTTATTGACGCCGACATGTCGCCTTCATTCTTACGAATGATGTCGGGAATATTCCTGTGGGTATATCTAAAATGTTGACATACTGAAGACATTACGTAATCTAGGCAATTGAACTAAGTCTTTTTGACCGACTGGTGTATATATATATATATATACATATATATATACATACGTCTTTCTTACCGTAACTATGATTTCACACGTACATTTATTATTGATAATTAAGCGCTTGTTAGATTCCTGTATTAGTGGAATAAAGAAGTGCGATGCCTCTTGAAGAATTTAATTTAATTTCGTAATGTAGTCTAGCAGAGTAACAATGAAAACACAACAAATAACACTTCAATGATATGAAATAAAGAAATACATACAAATGGATAGCGAATTTGAATAAATCCCGCTAGTTATCCTAATTAAGCTTTTCTTGTTTGAAAATTTCACGAATGCTCAACTAAACGGTGCGTGATTTTCTGGTTAAGTTCTCAACTAAGTTTCTACCCTACGGTGATGCACTACCGGAACAAGCGTGGAGCACCTGGGCTTGAACTTTCTGAAGATTCCTTCTACAGAAAGATGAAAGTCATAAGACAAGTGAAATATTTAAATCCAATTATGCGTAAGCAACATTATGCAATGAAATTCGTAGGAATTTAGTTTTGGGTGCAACTACGCAATTAGCCCGCAAAAAATAATATAACAATCCACAATCACGGATATTGATTTTAAATAAACTCCCTACAGTCTTTATAACATACTTTTATCATAAGTGGCCTCTTGCGCAGTTATCTGTTCTGCTCATCTTCTTTTTGTGTAGTAGATGCGTAGAGTGCCAGCTACTTGGGCGACTTCATTGCATGCAGGAGGGGTTCTTCCTGAGAGTTGAAGGGAACTCATATTTAGCGCTTCATTCAAAATTTCCAAATTCTCGTGGCTTCCTTGTTTCTTTTTCGCTTCTTTTGCCAAGCGAACCCAAGACAGAGCAAACCGGAACTGCAAACTATCGAGCTGCGCTTCCTCGATATGTCTCGCCCTTTACCAACAGGGTTTGTTACATTGGTGATTGATTGCATAGAAGGCTCCAATTGATACGAACATTGACATTGATCCAGATTACAGTTTTTTAAAAAAATAATTAATGTAAAATACAAAAACGAAAATATCCAATGGTAATATATCACTTTCCACTACCGTACCTAGTGGAATGTAAGTACCAGCAAAAACACACAAGCTTATGTGTTTCATTTTCAATCCAACTCCGGTACGCTGAAGCTTGAATTTAGAAGGAATCTTCTGTGGAGGCTGATATTTTCTTAATATCTCCAATTGGATAAAATATTTGGCCCTTAAATACTGGCAACTTCCACCCTTGCCCTCAGACCATTGCATGGCAATAACTTCAGCATTATTGGCACCAATTACCGCAGCCACACCAGGGAATAATTCTCGTTCATAATCCACTATTACATATGTTCCAATTTTCAAATCTGTAAGAGAAATGTCTGTGCTGGCATCATCATCGATCGAAGAGGGACAACTTAGTACATCTTGATATGGTAAGGCCTACTGGCAATGCTGCTATTATTCTTAGCACATTTGCAGGTCCTTGAAACTCTCTTAACTACGTCGTACGTTGGAACAAATTCGCCCCACTCCTTGGGTCGAAGACGCCCCATTTTCGTTATGTTGTAATGAAATTTATATTAATGTATGAATTAATATGAAATTCTGTGAATGACATGATGGAACACTGAACTTTTCGTGTCTATAACATATAACTTACTATCACTTCATCAACACACTCTCAAACTTTTTTATAGTTTGACAAAATAATTTATTCAAATGCATTAGGGTCAATTAATTTCCTTGAAGTTAGTTTCCGTTGCAGGCAGATGTATAAAATTTTCTTTAAAGTGTTACTTCAGAAACTTAACTATGATCATGTTTTTACAAGATGGGCTAAAGACACCTCGCAAAGCAAAGTCGCTCCATTTTATGGTAGTTCTATTACAGTGTTAGTCATTTCTCTTCAAAATTTTCTTCTGGGTACGTTGAGTGTTATACGAGAGTTGGAATTTTAATAGTAGCGATTATTTATTTACAACAGATGCAATTACTGCATGAAAGATTTATGATCCTCTCAAAAATAAAAGTAAAGAAAAACAAGAAGAAAACACTTAAAAAGGATACAACAATAACATCCTTTCATATTAAGAACCTAGACTAGATACATGTTTCAAATTTTAATATCCTTCGATCTAGTCGCCAGTGTCGTGGAATTCGTAGGATGCTATTGGCTGCTCCTGTTCCGTTGATAGTTTGAATTCTGCGAACTACTGCCTGAAGAATCTCTAGAATGGGTTGTGCAACAAATGATACGAAGCGCTTCCTTCATCTTAGGAGTAAAGTCAAAGTCATAGAGGCTTAAGTATGCAGAATATGTGGATGATAGAGCACTAGCTAAAATCAATCAACTAAAGCTTGTTCTGCGTGCACCCGAGCATTGCCCTGGAGCATTAGCCTCATCTTTCACTTACTAATACCTTTAAGGTTTTGCAGAAAGTGCCGCAGTTTTTTTTTTGTTTTTTTTTCACTACGCTAGTCGCAGATAATGTAGCAAAAATAAACAGACTGCCTACTTATTGATATCCTGTTCTAGGGGTACAGTATACGTTAGGATAACGCCATCAAAGTCGTACAGAATATCACCTAGGATTCCGACGAACTTTTGATCTTCCGTCTAGCGTTTCAATTTTGGCTCGTACGATCTGGTCTGTGTCTCACGAACCAGCTAACACGAGGCTCTCTATTCTTGTCATTTTTGAATGGGAAGGACGAAATATTTGCTTTGAAATAAGTACAAGCCCAACTCAAAATACTTGGCACATCAAAAAGCCCCTGTAAACTCAAAATACTTTAGCTTTTAAACATTCAATTTATAAGAAAATAAGAAATGAATATTTTAACAATTGCTTGTATGAATAATTGCAGCCCCTATGGCACCTACAAAATTAAAGAAAAATATTTTGTGAAACAATACTAATCATTAATATACATATACAATTTATGTTGGGGAAAAATTTCTAGACTTATATTTATTTTCCACACTCAATTTATTCATAAAAATTGAGAAAAACCCCAACGAAAAACAAAAACAGAAAAAATAATAAAAGAATATTAAAAAACACCCACCCCTTCCCTATTTACATTGGAACTAGCCACCTAAAAAGTGGCGAAAATTATCAAATCAATTTACATATAAAAATATCAAATTAATTTACATTTAAAAATATTTCCATAATGGGCAACATTTCAAAAATATTTCACAAAGTCTTGACGTGTTGGAAAAAGTTCAGTCTCACTCCTCCAAGAAAGCAAAGCACACCAAAACGTTGAAAATCGAAGTTGAACATAATTTCTCCAGGAGCAGTTCTGAAAAGAACTCTTGTAGAGGTCCTGAGAAAAATGTTGCGAAGAAAAGCCCATTATGAACAGTTCCAAATACAAAAAAAAAAAAAAAAAAATTTCGCCACTTTTTAGGTGGCTCTAATGTAAATAGGGAAGGGGTGGGTGTTTTTTAATATTCTTTTATTATTTTTTCTGTTTTTGTTTTTCGTTGGGGTTTTTCTCAATTTTTATGAATAAATTGAGTGTGGAAAATAAATATAAGACTAATCATTAATCTTGGGACAGTGCAACTTGAAGGCAAAGTAACTGGAACGTTGTATGTTATTAAAATTAGAAATTCAAGATAAGTTAATGTTTACCTAACCATTCTTTTATATAAGAAATTGGCCTTCTCTTATGCTTAAAAAATGGGTGTTCCAATATTAAACCATTTGAATATTTAAAATATTGTTACCATTGCCCTGAAATGATTCACATCAACGATAGGGACAGGAAAGGCTGCGAGTGTGGCAGAACGACAGAAAATAATACAGAAACATGGGAAGTTTCTTCGCCAAATTATTTTTGAGTTGCAAGCATCCAAACCCTGTATAAGTAGGATTATTGATGTTTCCGTAGCCCAAATTACAACAAAACGAGAAAATACAGCTTGATCCCCTTGGTTAATGCGTTATCTTTGCCATCTGATTTCATTTTTCAGCAAGACGGAGTATCCTGCCATACGGCCAAGTCAACCAAACACTGGTTTGTTGCTAAATATATTGCGGGTTTGAGACCAATAGAAAACGTTTGGAAAAGTCTCAAATCTGGGCTACGGAAACATCGCTCACAGAGAAAAGACGAGCTGGGAGCAAACTACAACAACTATGGGATAGCTTCAGTCAAAATACATGTGCATCTATAAATGCCACGTCGATGCAAAACATTAGTGAAGACCAAAGGAGATGTGGCACATTATTAATATCCAATGTCCCAGGTATTTTGCCTGCAAGTTGCATTACCCCGAGATTATTGATTTGTATTGTTTTCACAAAATATTTTTTCTTTGATTATATAGGTGCCACAGAAGACTACTTTTTATTTTACATTAGCCAACAGAGATTGCTATTGTTCATACAAGGAATTGTTAAAATATTCACATTTTATTTTGTTGTAAATTAATTTATTAAATATTCTAACTTTCTTGGTATCCCAAGTATTTTGAAGTGGGGTTGTGCATATGTAAATTTATGTTTGGTAGATGTGGCATTATCTAGTTCTGTTGCGTGGCAATTATTAAAATTGCAACCCCTGTATCTTGTTTAAATATCAGCAACAAGTGTTTGGCAGGATTCTTTTGGATCTTCTGCAGCTTTCTCAAGTTTATGTTAAAAAGCTTAATCGAATTATTAATTTTTTATAAATTTTATTTTCTTTGGAAAAGTTTTAAGTTTCTCTGGAAAAAGTTTTAAGAATTAAATTTTCTTGAAATGGCATCACAAATTTTCTTATTTTTTTAAATCTCATTTGGATAATCAGTCTTTCATTTGTTTATTATTCATTAAAATTTAAAACCTTTATGCCTCATTTATTCAAATATTGATCCTGAAAGTATCTGATGCCATAAATATAACATGTAATGGTCCAGTTCATTTTTAGCTATGAACTGGAACGGAAATCTACAGTTGTTTAAGTAGAAGCTCTTGTCAGTGTTAGTTGACAAAGCCTTACTCTTGAATAAAAGTCTCTTTCGTAGAAGTCTGTTGAAATTATTGATGGTAGTTGTCGGCATCATCCGAGTTAAAATACACAATGATACCAAACAATATTTGCTGATAAATAGCGAAAGAGACAAAAAAGAGACAAAGAATTTTTGTAGATGCTTTAATACTTGCTTAATGCACATTTAGAATGAGCCTTTAAATAGAAATGAATTCCACAGTTGTTGTTTTCCAAACAGATTATTCTTCATGGAAACGACCGTAATTGGCGAATGACGCCGTTTCATTGTCTCCTCTTGGAGGCATCTTGCAAGAGACGCTTTAATTTTAAAGTCACTCCGTGTTTCTATCCTCTGCTATCGGAAGCGGAAATTCTTCAATTGAAAACGCCTTCTCAGACACAATTTCTCTATCCGTTTCGCTATTTTAATTTCTACTAACTTTTAATTACGCACGTGAACTGGGAGGTTTCCAGATCCCATATGTTGCCCTTGTGAAATGGAGGAGGAGCACCGACTGGTCTTCTCGATGCGACGCTGCTGGATGAC
This sequence comes from Rhysida immarginata, assembly GCA_023313115.1. Taxonomy (NCBI): domain Eukaryota; kingdom Metazoa; phylum Arthropoda; class Chilopoda; order Scolopendromorpha; family Scolopendridae; genus Rhysida; species Rhysida immarginata. The sequence continues at coordinate 508,791 of JAHWFO010106707.1, forward strand.
CCCATAATTACAGATACAGTTTTAATTAACGGGAACTTTGAGGCTCTGTCCACTTGACTAATCCCCCATACTTCCTGGCGCGGTTTGTTGTCTGTGTGTGTGAGAGAGAATAAATTTTAGAAACCTCTATTCTACCCCCCTCTCCCCTCCCCCTCCTTTACCCCCTCCTCGCCCAACTCCCTTCATCCTCCTCGTTTCTCTCGCGCTCTCTTTTGTCTTTGTTTGGTTAAAATTTTCAAGAGGTTAACTCTACAGACAAGAGTCACTTCAGCCACGTTAAAAAAGACATTTCGGACAAGAAATTAACAAGAAAAATTTATAATTTAATGAGAAAGATGAACTAAAGAGTAAATTTATGCATAATAAATTATGGCTTTTGCATTACGTTAATAATACATAATTAAAGCTTCTTTATCTTACAGTGGGTATCTCTTGTTTGCATACTCACGGTGCAATTTTAATACTTTCACTACATGCCTTCCAACACTACCTGACAAATGACTAATATAAAGTTGTTGAGTTAACGCGTGTAGAGAATCAAGAAGGACATTTTATAATTTACACACCTGAAATAAGACTCCTAAATCACCTAGATTATTCAGAAACATAGCTAAGGAGTTGGTTCAAATGATTCAAATCCTTCTTTCCCTGAAAAACGAATGATGACACGAACGCAATGTACTTTAACATAAGGAAGTGGGAGCAGTAAACAAATATGAAAGTTTAAACATTTTCTTGAAGCTCACATAAGACATTTGAAAGGATTTCGCAAATACTTGTAATTCTATGAAAAGGATGTAAATTTTTCATGGTAAGAAATTTAGGAACAAATCCTTAATGACGCGTGTAGGTAGCAGTGAACTAAATCAACACGCTAATGAATTTTGGTTTTGTCCTGTAGAATTAAACTTTGAATAAACCGTTGAGACAACCAAAGCTATTACCATTTGTGATGTAGCATGAGAAGAAATGATCACTGATATGCAAATAAATGAGTCACGTGACGGAAAAGTAGTCAAGGTGGGAATGGTGACATTTAACTTGAGTAATACAAGCGCGTTACGCAGTGGCGAAGAAATATGAAGGTGTCAAAACAGTTTGTTCGGGATTCTGTTTTATAAAGCAGCTGAATCAAGTTGCCAAATATGTCAAGCTTATGCAGATAACGCTATGAACTTCCAGAATTCGGGATAGGAAATCTTCCCCTTTGTGATGAACCCCAAATTGGTGGACTACTCGCCAAGTGGTGCACTACGAGCTGCTACCAACGGGCAAACCATCAGTGGACTTTTTGATTCCACTGATGCGTCTGGATGCCAGAGCGTACGTAGAAGGCTGCTCGCGGACATGAACTTCTTTGTTTAGTTCTTGGCGACTACTTCTGTTAAACTAATTTAATTAGGGAACACATTTCAGAAATCAGAATCATGGAATGTTAGGGAAGATTTACATTAAAGACTAGCTATAAAGCTTCAATTCTTAAGAAGCTAATGCCTATGGATGAAGCCAGTCGGTAGTAGTATTGGTAAAACCATTCAACCTTATATTCATTTCTTAGTGGTCAATTCAACACTGTACTCATTTCCTTATAAATATTGTAAATGGTGCATATTATCAAAACAAGTTTTAGAAAACAGGAAAGCACAGAAGCAAGCAATTACTCATTGTTAAGTACTATTTTTTACATTTCGATGTTGACATTTTGAACCATTATAAAAAACGATAAGAAAAATAAATGTAATATTTGGATCCAGTCACCGTAATGTCTCTCGAAAACTAAAAGCATTGCCAAGAAAAATAACAAAACAGTTGGACACTTAAAAAATTCAATTAATTTTTTCCTTGTTAGATACAATTAGTTTGAAACCTTAGAGCTTTTTTCTAGTCAATTAAACTTCAAAAAGTGGAACATTAGAATTAAAAGAAAACAAGTTTACAAATATAAGAAGAAAAATACCATTTATATCTAGACAATGCAATACATGCACAAGCTGTCTTTTTACGGGCGATATACCTACACTTATAAACCTTGCAATATACAAGGTGATTATAATTAAAGTCCCTTTGTAAAAATGCTATAAAAAAACAACCATGAGTCCGAATGACTTCAAATTTGGACTGAGCATTCTTGAAGAAGGGGCATTTGATATGGGATAAGAAAAAAATAGTTCCAAAATTTATCACTAGATGGCGCTGTAAGCGGCATAACGGAAGCGGATTCAGCTAGAAGTGACATTTTGAATTGAAATACGACGGCTTTGGCATGAGTTGTTTATGGCATGATGTTTTTACATTAAAGTTGGTCAAGGAATGCAATTGACACTAAAACAAGTTAAACATGATTTTTTTTTTATTATACAGTACATAATATGCCGCTTACAGCGCCATCTAGTGATAAATTTTGGAACTATTTTTTCTGCTACCTGTCTTTATTATGACATTGTTGTGGTCAGCGTTTTTATAGCAAATAATTATTGTAAAAACATTATATTAAGCGTAGTTTCAGTTTCCAACCTCTCACTTTATTGTAAAAATGTTGTTAAATTAACCATTGCTCTGACTCTTACAAGGGGACCGCACGGATTTGGTTGAAATTTTAGGAGGTCAGTCTACAACATTAACATACCTCCTGTGTAAACGGATTTGAACGAATGACCTTTCGTTCCGGAGAAAAAACATGAAATTTTTTACCTTTACTGTTGAAGTGCCAGATAAGCTAAGTGGGAAGAAAGGTATTCATTTTAACAGCGGTGACGCAGTGGCTAACGTCAGGCCTCTGTGATTTCTTGGCCCGGGTTCGATTCCTGACATTTTTTTTCATTTTTTGTTTTTCACCGTTATTATTTGTTTGCACTTTGCATAGTAATATTCACATACATAAGCAACGTCACAGGTCAAAAAAATATGCAAAATGCGTTGTACAATATTTCACGGACGGTCATTGTTATTGGCGGCGACGGCAGTGATGACTGTGCGATGACGGATCCGTTCTCCACCCCCCCCCCAACCCGTTTCCATAGTAACCGAAAACTGAAAACGGATGCTAATTTGAAGAGTGAAATGAAAATTAACGATAAAGATCTATTCGCACTATCGACAGTCTATGCGCAATCGTTGCTTACTGTCCGCACCACGAAAAGACCGCTGGGTTGGTAATGTGCTCGTATGGTGTCGCTGTAGTTGAAGATCAGTCTATAGTTATGAAGAGAGGAAAAACGCTAAAATCGAGTAGCGCAAAAACTGAGTTTTGACTGTATTTCCAAACACATGAAAACGCTTGCAAAGACAGGTAGATACCCGAGAAATATGAAAAAAATAAAAGAAAATCGTCCTATTGTTTACATCGGTGAAACATGGATGGACCCAAATTTGGCTGTTTGTCCCCCCAACACTGAATAGATTCATCTGCAACTGCAGCGACACCATATGAACACATTAAGCAACTCAACGGTCTTCTCGTGGCGTGCCGACAGTATGTATATGAATGTTACTATGCAAAGAGCAAACAAATAATAATGGCGAAAAACACAAAAAAAAGAAGAAAAAGGGAAAAAATGAAAAAAAAAGAAAACAAAAAGGCAGGAATCGAACTCAGGCCAGGAAATCACAGAGGCCTGAATTCTAGTTAGCCACTGCGCCACCGCTGTTAAGTTGAATACCTTTCTTCCCACGTGGCTTATCTTGCACTACAATAGTAAACGAAAAAAAATTATGTTTTTTCTTCGAAACGAAAGGCCATTAATTCAAATCTTTTTACACAGGAGGTACATTAACGTTGTAGATTGACCTAAAATTTTAACCAAAACCGTGATGACATGTCCTTGCGGTCCCCTTGTAAGAGTCAGAGCAATGGTTAATTGAATAATGTTTTTACAATAAACTGAAAGGTTGGAAACTGAAACTATGCTTAATTTAATGTTTTATAATAATTATTTTCTATAACAACGCTGAGCACAATAATGTCATAATAAAGACAACTGCCGGGTAAATTAAAGAAAATTAGCCCAAAAATTATCTTAGGCTAAATGATTCTTCAAAGGTTAGAACTGTGAAGTTTTATTTATTTTCTCAACAATGCACCAATATGTTATTTCCTTATCCAGGTTTATGTGATTCATTACAGCAATGCCAACAGCCAGACAATCTGCCTCGTGACTTGGTACTCGTATTGTAATTACAGTTCCTATATACAACCTGTGACAATAAAGTTCGGTGAATGATGGCATATTGAGAGTGGATTGGTCGCTTACATGAAACAGCAGTTACTATCCTTCAAAGTAATCCCCGTCGATGGTAATGCACTTCTGGGAACGCCTGTAGAAGTCCTGGAAACTCCTGGCGTAGTCGTTTTTAGGGATAGCCTTCAGTTGGGTCGTAACATTACGTTGGATGTCTGGCCACTTCGGGGGGCGTCTTCTACGGTGTTCCGGCCTCCTCGGAACCGTTTAAACCACTCATAAACACACTTCAAAGTAATAGCACTTTCTTTGTAAACTGTTGTCATCATTTCATGAGTCTCTTTCGTTCGCTGATCCATTTTGGGTTTCGACCGCGCGTACTACGCCTTCTCTCTTCAATGTCCTATTTAAACACAATAAACACTCGCAGCGCTGATTCTCTCAAATTTGTTTAAACATGTCTCGACCTGTCTGGGGCAGGATACGACGATGGTGCACTCTTACGACCGTTAGCAATTTGACGTCATTCACCGAACTTTATTGTCACAGGTTGTATTAACCTAACCTGACCTAACCGAAGAAAGAACTTTCCGAACGAAATGAAGGCATATTCCAAAGAGGAACACTTCTCTTCAGTAGAAAAATCTACTCTGAGATCATAAATCTAGAAAGTTGATTTGAGAATACAGTATAAATGTCATCTTAAAAGCCTTTCAAAGGCAAATTTTAGAAATTTGTAAACCAAAGGGGATTATGTTTGTTGCCGATTTCTCTGTTTATAGTCGCATAAGGAAAACTATTTCTTTGAATATCATTATTGTAGATTATTAAAGGTAGTCAAGGAAGAAAGCAGAACAGATAACGGATTGACGTGAACATTGCAGATTTCTACTTGAAGGAGCTAATGAATGATTATTCAAGCGAAAATTACGCTTTAAAGTTTGCTTACTGTTTCGAATGGATAGTAACGACCTTTGTCACCTTCATAAATAGGTAATGAACCCAATCTGAACTCTTGAGGTGTTTATAAGATTCGTTATCTTCTACAAATGTCGAAATCTAAAAAAATACAGCGGACATTCGATATAAATTGCAATTATATCCACAAAAGCACGTTAGCAAAATAATGTACCGTGAAGTGAAGCGCTACTTGGGGGGCGTTCCCATGTAATAGAAATTGAAACTCCATTGAAATTGCATTGAATTTTTCGACTTAAAATTAATGTGTATTGGAAAATGAATTACATTGACTTTAGTTTATAGTATATTACATTATAATACAGAAAAATCCATCAAGTTTCTTAAAGCAAATACAGGGTGTTTGAATTAAACTGGCAGTACTCAGAGCAAACTGCAGCTCGATCTCCAAACAAGAATATTGTTTGGTAGAGGAAAAAAGTTGCACTATTGTAGTCTACGTAGCCGAGAATCCGCATAAAACGCAGGTAATGCAAGTTCTCGACTACGTAAGAGAAAACAGCACCAGTAATTCGGACAATAATTCGGGCTTAGGAAAAACGCGAAATATATTCCGACATCTAGCTCATTCATTCCACAACTTCAGCAGACACAATGGATCAGATTATCCTTGTACAAGATTGAGCATCATCACACTTAGTCGATCGATATAGCAGCTATTGCCATATCAGTTCAAGATGAAGGAGTTATCCGGTTGCATGGCTATCTTGTTCCATGTGACTTTATGGTTGGAGGGTTATTTGAAGTCTAAGTTTTACCTTGTTTGCCTTTACATCCGGATTGTGATGAACATTTATTGTGACAAGAAAATGTTGTGCAGAGGAATGAATGTGTAGTCCACGAGGATAACTGTGACATTGAAGAAATGTACTTAATAAAACATGATGTCTTATTTCAATTTCGTCTTTATTATTTATTTGTCTACTCTTTGTAACTCTTTATTACACGCCAAACGCGTTTTCCTATAACGGCGAGGTTTGGAACTATAGTATATTTCGCGGAATCCTGCTTCCCATCTCGTCATTAGTCCCTTACCAAATTTGGTATCAATGCGATCGTGAGAAATTCAGGGAAATCTTACCGAGACGAAATTCCAAGGGATAGGGAATAAATTCATGCCTCAGGGCGAATAAAAATGTGAATAAGTAATGTGTTCGATAGCATGTATGATTGGAAAGTGAATTAGCATGAGATTAGAATGGTGAGATCTTATACTCTATGAGCCTTGTTTGAGTTAGATGTGTAAGTGGCTGTGTATGAATAAATACTACTTTATGTATGTTTAAGATAGTGAGTGTGTATAAGTGGGTGCGTGAGAATAAAGCGAGAAACCATAAAAACAGAATATTTAAGTAGGAATTATATAAATTAAAAAAAAATATAGGGTCCGTTAGTTTAAGTAGCGAAACCAGGTGCAAGAAGTACTGTTTCGTATTATGATTGCAATATGGTCCTGACTACACTAGGATTTACAGGTATTGGACATTGAAACTGAAACACCTGGTAGAAATCCAAAATCTTTATTTAATAAGGTGTTGCGGCAACACGTCTTGGGAAGGATCGGTAGAGGTCCTGCACAGTTTGCACCCCAGACCATTACTGATCCACCCATTACTGATCCACCTCCGTGTTTGACTGTGGGTGCCAAGCAGTCTGGGTTGTAGGCATCAGAGGGGCTCCTCCAGACGAATACCATCCCTGTTGTTTGGAAGACAGTGTAGCTGGACTCATCCGAGAATATGACGCGTTTGAGGTCATCCAACGTCCAGGTTTTATGCGTCCGGCACCACTGAACCCGCTTGGAGGCATTTGTACTACTGATGAAAGGCTTCGGTATAGCAACCCTGCCATGGATGTTGGATTTATGCAGGTAACGACGGATTGTCTTCGTGCACACAGGTTCCTGGAGGTGTGTATTCATTTCTGCGGTGATTTCTGCTGCGGTGGTTTTCCGCTTTCGTGCAACAATCCTGGTCAATGTCCTGGCGTCTCTTTCCGACAACTTCCGTTTTCCCCTGCAGTTGCTCCTCCTGGACGTGGTTCGTCCTTCCTGTTCATATGCACACATCACCCTGGATACTGTAGCACGTGAGACATCACAAAGTGTGGCAGTTTTGGACACAGATGCACCTGCTAGACGCGCCCCAACAATCTGCCCTCTTTTGAAGTCGGATATGTCTCCCATTATAGCGCTCTGCACAGACAATTTGAAGCTTACTATCGAACTTTTCTACTGGAGTGACTACCAAAACCTCTGACACGTGATTCATTGATATGCATACGATTAATTACCTAGCAGAAGGTTCTATTCAGCCCTGGGGGTAACCAGTGCTATTTGCGAAGGTGTTTCAGTTTCAATGTCCAATACCTGTATATTGTTATACTTAAATATCATATTTAGTTCATGTCATCCGATTGATATGTTATACTGTATGTCCATAACCAATGGTCCAAGTTTTGCAATTTTTTCCAATTTATGCTAATTATTGAGTCTACTATATGCACATATACGGTATCAGTTGTCATTGAGATGTTGCATGTCGACAGTTATGATTTTTCAATAGGATTCGTCGGAATATTGACCACTGGTAATTACAAAAAAAAATTGATTTTTTGTTCACTCGTTCCATCTTGCGATGACTCGCTAATTTCGAAATAAAATATAGTTCGGATATTTTGTTTTTGGCCGATATGTCGGGTTCTATCACAGAAATTTGGATGCGATATCCGTAATCAGCGAGAAAAAAACACATTCATTTCATATGTCCTCATCATAAAGAAAAAGTGCGGATAGACAGAAATATAGAATTCAGTAACGAATTTTTAAGTTCTATGTTAAATATCTGGATATGATCTTTTTTTCCTGATAGACTTTGTTATAAATTCTTTCTTTTCCATTGAGATAATCTTTCTGTTATAGAATGCGATGTAATTTGCATATGTCTCTCTTTAAGCACCATGAGACGAAGAACGTAGGTCTTTTATCAGGTTTTTCAATTTTTTTTTTACCCTGCGCTAAGTTTTTTAATGTAACCTTACGAGAATTTAGAACGTGGAGATTTGAGGGGATGATTCTTTAATCCCCATTGGGTTTCTCCGAAATCTCAAGGCAACACCAGTTAGAGTGATCGGTCTAAAGGATCTTCGTGCCAGGTAATTTTGGAAGACGAAGGAAGAGTTAGAGGTGGTGGTGTTAGGGGGGAGAATTGGTGAAAGGGGGGGGGGGGGGTGTTAGAAGACGTTGTGGGTTTATCGAAATCAGCGAAAACGGCGAAAGAGAAGAAGAATCATGGGTAACAATAAATTGGTGGTAATTTGGCAAATGGTGCACTACTCAGTTTGAACTTTTACCTCTTCGGGGAGGAGAGTGTGTTTGGTGAAGGTTTTAATCATGACTGACAAGGGTCTGCCAATCGCAATTTCTTCTCCGTGCCGCACACTCGCTGCTCACGCCCCGAGCGCGAGCGAGAACTCCTCTTTTACCCTCTTCTGATTGGTGTTTCTGTCGGCGCCCGTTTGAAAATCCACTTAGGCCTTATTAGGCGTAAATTTCCTTCTCGGTAAAATCTAAATACGGTGATACAATTTAAAAAAGAATGGTTTTCTCCTTTTTTTAAATTTCTTTTAATTTTAATTTTACATTTTCATGCAAGCGTTCCAGTTTCAGCTTGGAATGTGTTTAAAAGATTAGATTTCCTTCGAAAGGAAAAAGAAAGTTGTTTTTAAAATTTCCTCTTTTCCATGATTTAGATCGGAAAAAATTTTGTGCGTTATATTGATTGAGGCGAGTGAAAACACGGAGAATATTCAAATGGAATTAAACTGAACGAAGAGAACAAGAGGAGAGAAAAAGAGTGACGTACAGTCGATCAAATTAAGACAGTATCTTCCTTCAAAAGGAATTTTCTTCTGTCTTTCCATTTAAATCTTAGAGTTTCACGTTCTATTCGGTACAAGTTCCTCTTAAAATTAGCCTAAGGCATTATACATAAAAGTTTGTTAGCATACATTTAGCTCCTTTTAGACAGTACACAATTTTTGATATGTGTGTGTATTTATGAATCTTTAAAGGGAGCATATGAGAACCATTTTAGTGGTTTCTCTAAATAAATAAAAATTCTTTTAAGTCAAGATTAAACTTTCATCGTTATCAAGGGATCCTCACAAGAAATTCAACTCGAGGGCTCTTTAAAGTGTTTTGTGTTTGTCCTTTTAAAATTCAGGGCGTTCAGGGCGGGGGGGGGGGGGGGTTTCTTTTTACTTGAAGCGAATAAATTGCAGCTGTTGACATTGCCGACAACGTTGTCTCTGACTTGAAACAGCCTTGTTCAAATACGTTTGGAACAAAGAAATTCTACCACTTGTGCATTCGTCCTTTAAAGATGTGCACCGAGAAGGAATGACGATGACCAACGGTGTTTGTCACATGCTTTCAAGACATTTCCACCTTCTTTTTCCAGACTTTTACTATTCAAAAGAACAGAATAGGAGAACTTAAATCAGAAATTAAAACCCACGATAAATTAGTGCAGATTAAATGAGTGGTTCGAGATTTCAACTAACGGATGAAGAGTCTCTTCAGGAGAAGAATTTTAAAGCCGTATATTTTCACCGATGGGGACATAAATTAGGATCCCTACCCCATTCGGAACATTTTTTTGTACATTCTGCTTTACAGCTTTCTGAGTGGTTCAATATTTCATCCACACTCCGTTGCCCGGTATTCTTACATAACATGGTTGTCCTAGAAACCTTTTAATAATAATGGGGTCCCTTCAAAAGATAAAAACCTTCTCACGTGCTTTAGAAAGAGTCATTAATCAAATGTCATAAAAAGTTCTAAAGCTATACTGTAAATTAAAAATTAAATACAGTTAACGAATAGAATACAAATCTAGAGAGTATTCTGGGATTAAACTTATGGAGTTGCCTTCTGCAATGTCTTATCGTTTGATGCTGGAAGGAGTGGCAAAGAATTGAATACAACTTTTGATTTTACAAATTTTTACAAAAATTTCTAGAAACTAAATTGGAAAACGAGTTTAAATATTAAACTTCATTTTATTATTTCTCTGAAATGCAATTTTCTTCACAGGATATATGATGCATACTAAACAAAGGACGGCTAATTTGTTTTCTTCTCGCAATGTTCAACTTCTAATTTATTTATCAAATTAACTTCATATTATTTGAAAATTAATCTGCCTCTATGCAACCACAATCCGCAAACGTCGAGAATCCCTATGGTCTGAATTTTAAATATTCTTATGGTTGTTAAAGCATCTGTTCTCTATTGGATTAGGTTGAAAAGAGTTCTTAAAGCATTAAATCGTCGAAATACTCTATCTTTTTCTAAAATATAACCGCTATTTAGAATAATTAAGATTGTGGGAAGTGGTTGTCTTCCATCACCTTTTTTTTTACTGTAAGTAATAAACCCAGTCATACGGCAATTAATTTTTCTTGTTCTAACCACAAATTCTGACTTCTTTCTTTTTACAAATGAATATAGTCGATACTTTTAAAAATTTTCTAATCTGTACTAGTATAATAAAGAGAGAAGTCAGAATTTGGCCGAGCCGAAACTATTCATCAACTGCTCATCAACGCAGAACCGAAACTACTGAAGTCAGAAACACGAAATTTTGACAGTTGGTTCCATTCATGACCCAGGCACGAAATAAGAAAGGATTTTGGAAATTCAGCTCCTAGGGGTGTAAATTAAGGGGTGAAAATTTATATGGGGAAACATTTTTATTAATAGTCGATTTACTTGGAATTTAGCAGAAACACTCTACAATACAAATAATGAAAAACGTCTTTCAGCTTTTCTCAAAATTTCATCCCCTAAGGGTGTAAAATAAGAAATGGAGAAACATCTTATTGTAAGTCCATTTACTTGATATATAGAACAAATACTCTGCAATATAAATAATGAAAGACATATTTCAGTATTTCTCAAAATTTCTAAATAAGGGATGAAATAGGTGATGAAAATAGCTATCAACACTGACCCAATTTTCATGTTTCTAATTTTCTTATACCAAATTTCATTTTTCTCACTTCAAAAATAAAGGCGTCTTAATACATTTGTTTAGTTCCAACTTTGTTCTATAGACGGCGCGACATTAAAATGCTCTATAGAAATGTTTTATCGAAAACATGAACCCGGCCGAGCCATATACAGTGCCGTCGTCCGTTTCTTTCTTTCGTTCATTCATTTGGTTGGTCTTACAAGGGAACCCCACACAGCCTTTTTTTGCGTGGAAGCGATAGCGTTGCGCGGCAGTGAAGCGCTCTGGAAGTGCGCAGAGTTCAATAAACATGGCGATAAGAGGGGAAGCAAACTTGTTAGCGGCGATCGCCAAAGAATTGCAGTTAGAGCACTGTTATTAAGCATATACCCTTAATTTCGCAGTACAATTATTCGTCTCGAAATAATTTATAAGATGAGGTAGGCATCCATGGATACTATTTTTATTAAAAAATTATAAAGCACCGCGATACATACCCCCCTCACCAACGCAACGTATTACTCGACGTTGCACATGAAGCCAGCCCCGTGTTTCATTATCGAATTACTTAATAGAAATGAAATAATAAATTAAGGAAATAGTTACTAATTAATATAGACATTTTGTACTGGAAGGCAATTAGCTAATTGTAATAATCTATTTTTAAAAACTAAGTTTGTTTAGAAACTTGAGAAGCCATTCAATTGCCGTCTGCTGCTGTCTATTTCATCTGAAGTGGATTCGTGCTGCGAGTAGTGGAAGAAAGAAGTTTTGTTAAGCGCATTAATATACACACACACACCGCTTTAACAATGGAGTCCTTGTATGACTGTGTGCTCAATTTTTTTCGTTTTCGTGGTTTATTTTAAAAGAAACAAAATTTCGTACTCTCAGTTTGCAAGCATCTATTGTAGCTTCAATTGAGTAACATATTTCAATTTGGTGGAAATCTGATATATATGTTCGAGGGATTCCCTTGTTAGTTGTAAATTGGTTCCGAGTAGTCTACTCATTCGTTGTTCTGATTTATAAATTGGGTTGGTTCAATGTTATTTGTCATGATTCTCTAATTAATAGCTAAATTCAAATTTGTCAGAAATAAAAACACCCTGATTTCACAGTAGTACTCCATAGTTGTTACCATAGCGAGTACAGTCTCTTTGGAAATCACTTCGTTCTAAAAATAAATTAAGTAATAGATTTATTACAAAATAAAATTGTTTGGTATACTTCTTCATTTAGTTAATTTAAATTTAGTTAAATATGATTAAAGAAGTTATTAAACGTACGTGGTAATATGATACCACACACGGATGTTCCTATCGTAGGAGGTATCACGTACACCTGCCTGTTTCAGGACTCTCCTACCTGTTATAGCGGCCCGCACCAGCTTCGAGAGGTTGGATAATGGTCTAGACTGCAGTGTAGAATAGAGATAGGACTTTATTTTTATATACAACATTTACATTCAAATATTGCCAAATGTCATCCAAAAAGAGCCCGAGCAACGCCGGGGATATCAGCTACTTTTCTATATATATAGATATAAAGAAGAGTGTTTGTGGGTGGGTGGCTTTGCTTGTATTTAAATACAAATCTACAGTTTTATTTGATAAAACTTTGCACACTTGATCTTCAAAGCATGAGGATATCACCTAGCTTATTTGGTAACACAGCAAATTCAAACATTTTCTACAAAAATTCCCGATATATTTTGTCTGTAATTTGTGAGAATGTGAATGTTTGGAAACCAAGGTGGTGAAGATGCGATGATTGAACGTTCGTTTCCAAGAATGAGCAATATAATGATGATGCAATGATAGAACATAGGAAAGGCAGTGTCTATCGAGGAGTCTAAGGAGTTACATGTGTCTCCCTTGAGCTCCCTAAAAACGTCCAGACGACTGGCGAAACTTTGTTTGGAAAGAAAAGAGAAAGAACCGAGCATTGATCAGCTATCCGGGCGTTGGAAATATCTGAACAACGGAAGCTTCGTCTAGAGCAGGAGGGTATAAGAACTTCTATGTCAAGGGCAAGGGATACTTAAATAGAAAGATGGGTCTAAAGTATCCAGTGATGCCCCTTCCCCCCCGGTGATGAAGATGGATATCATTTTAATATGAGGCAGGACAACAAGACTATAAATAAAGTAGCGGGCGACACCAGGTTATCAGGGAAAGTGTGCAATATAAGTAGGTTCATTAAGAATGATGGTTCCATCCCACCTCTGGGAATTATAAAACAAAATTGAATTTTAACAATACATAGAATCCCTTCGGTGAAAATCATGAACGTTTACCAAAAGTGTGCACGAAACTGTAAATCCACCTATTTGGGTGACTTTCGGGGTAGTACGGACTTTTCTTAGAATTGACAGTTCTTAGAAGTTAAGATTTTCTGAAAAACCATCAAAAATGATCAGTAACTGAAGATAATGGAGAGTTAGCAGACGATTAAAAATGAGTGGAAAGGTGACAGAGAAAGCTGTCCCTTCACTCGAAGACAGTTTATGACATAACCGATAACAAAGCATACATGAATTAACAATCATACAATATTATGCTCTATAATAATCATTTGAAGGATTATAATAATAATTCATATCTACCGAAATGCCAGCGAAGAAATGAATGAGTATTGGACAGAGAAGACAAAAAATTATCTGGGCATCGGAAACATCTGAACTACAGCTTCGTCTATAAAAGGAAATTGTAGAATAACTGAAAAATTATTTATTATTTAACTTCTTGAGGTAGTTTTGCTTAACCTACAACTGTAATTATCCCGAGGAACGCCGGGTGCCTCTGCTAGTCTATGTATAAAAAGAGGAAAGTTTTTTTTGTTTCTTAGACAAATCTACAGTTTTATTCCGAACTTGATGAAATTTTATACACTTTATCTTCAAAGCAAGAGAAAGGTCACTGTCTGCATGACATGTCGAAAAAAAAATTATCGATAATAATTGATATTCAAAATGATGGCAGGGCATATTAAGAGGAGGTACCTTATCAACAGTATATATTTTATGACCAAGAGGTCGTGTTTTTATCATTTACTTAATTTCTTCAGAGGTTGTTTCAATCTATATAAACTGATTTGCCAGAAGTCATTGGAAGGCACTGGGATGTGATATTAATAGCTCAAAACTGCAGGAACACGTCGAGGTGTTTGAATCATTCTGGAGTGATCCACGCATAACTGAACAGTGATCCACCTGTAACTGACCATAACTGACTCAACTCTTGCCTGACACAACATTGTTATCACACAGGACGAATAGCTTCTTGTGGCACACGCCACACTCTCACGCGTACACGAGCTCCATACAACTGAAACCGGGATTAATCTGACCATGCTAACGCCGCCACAGTTCCATGGTCCAGTAAAGATGTTCGCGGGCCCATGCCAGTCGTTCAGCTATGTGTCGAGCTGTCAGCAAAGGGACACGAGTCGGTCGTCGGCTGCTGAAGCCTATGTGGTATTTGTCTCCGTACAATCCTGGTAGAAATGGGTTCATGACGCCCCACATTCAAATCGGCGGTGATTTGACTCACAGTAGCCCGTCCCATATGGCTCTGCTGAGGTACGTGATGTACGTGTGACGGTTTACAGGTGTGGAAACATTGTCTCTGCGATATTGAGAATTCACCCTAGACAACTGTTGACCTCGAAAACCCGAATTCTAGTGTAATCTCCGATATGACCCATTCGTGTTGCAGCGATTATCATCCCACGTTTAAAGTCGGTTAACTCGCGACGTGCTACCATGTTCACTGCACACCTGTCTTTAACAGACTGCTCAGATATCGTGTCTACCATAGTGCCATACGCCGCATCTGGCCACAACATTGGGGAGTCATACATGGCACATCTTCAAATGGAACAACCCTTCCCGTGACTTTTGGCCAATCAATTTATATAATCGTTACATAGCAAAGTTTGTGCAACAATAGGCCCGGTGTGTTTGTTTCTACAATGGTGATAGCAACACAGAATTCACAGAGGTTTGTGCAATATATTTATTTATTTATTTTAAAAGATTACAATAGCCCCCAAACGGGGCCATTATGACCATAGGTCGACAAGGTAAGTCCCCAATTGGCGATACGGGAAACTTGCTCCATTCATCCTTCAAATTGGCAAGCAGCTCAGTGGTGTTCTTTGTGCGGCATGGCCTCCAACTCGTCCCAAAGGTGTTCATTGAGGTTGAAATCTGCACTTTGGGATGGCCAGTCAAGTTTTTCCACACCCATTTCCTCAAACCAGGTGTTAATAACGCCTGCTGTATGACATGGAGCATTGTCGTGCTGCAACCGGTAGGGGCCATTATCAAAGTGTTCCTACAATGTCGGTAGCGCAGAATTGTACAGAACACTTTGGTGCGCTTCAGCATTCATGGTTCGGCGAAGATCAAGATCGTACCACGAAAAGCAGGACCAGACAATGATGCCACCTCCTCCGAATTTCACTATGGATACGATACAATCCTGCAATTATCGTTCGCCGGCTATTCACCCAACCCACATACGCTCATCGGATCGCCACAACTGGTAGCGGGATTCATCGCTCCGTAGGACGATTTTAGATTGTTCTGAAATCCAGCGGTGATCCTCCTTTCACCACTGTAACCGACGGGTCGCATTGAGGGCTATGATAATTGGCTTTTGAACTGCTTTTCGTTCATGAAAACCAAGTGCGATGATCACCCGGCGGATGATACAATCATCTGCATCACTAGACGACGCCGATCGAAAGTCTTATGCCAACGTTTTTATCCAAGCTTTCCGGTTTGACATCACCACCTATTTCAAGCATCGACGGTCGCGTTCCGTCAATTTCGTAGGTTTATTAGGTCTGGGTTGGCATGTTATATAGCCCTCCTCTCGCTTCCACTTCAAAATAACACCACTCACTGTTGAGCTGGGTTTCTGAAATTTGTTGGAAATCACTCGGATCGAATGCCCGAACCTGTGGGCTCCAATGATCATCCCTCTTTCCTTCGCACTAAGTTGGCGTCGTCTGTTATATTGAATGTAGTAGTTGGTATGAATATGTTTGTTACAAAGTATTGTGACAGCGATAGGTTCCAGTATTCTTAGCGCTACTAACAAGCTAAGCAATAATGCTGGAATTCAAAAGCGACAACAGATGGCGCTCGCAAGGAGAAAGAGGCCTCTGTTTACTTATAGTTCCTGAAACAGGAAGGGCGCGGAGGAAGCGTCGTAGACGGCTGCGCGATAGAGAGAGCAATGAGCGGGAGATTTTGAAAAGGGACTTGGCTTACGATTTTCGAGATGGAAGGTCGCCTTCTTCTTCACGGAGAAAAGAGGACTTTAATGAACTCCGTTCGAGGAAAACAGCGAGTGAATGCTCGAGCAGAGAAACTAACGTGCCGTCTGTCTACAGCAACGTTAGCACTTCTGTTACTAATGAAGTTTCTAAATTAGTCTGTTCTCTAGATACAAACTGCGAGTGGAACGCTACAGAGAAAGCAGCCTGTACGTCGCTAACTACTTTCTGTGAGTCCACCGAGCTTCCTATTTCCCTTTCATCAAATACGGATGAAAAAGGGCTAGAGGAAACGCCCTCGAATATTTGTGAACATACAACCCATATGGTGAAGGAGAACGAGTGCGCTCCGACCGAGCAGAAGGCATCATTACCGAGAGATACGCATCCGTGTATTAGCCTGGGATACGACTTCCAAGGAGTGTCAGCGGATTCCCGTTTTGCGTTGGTGGGGCGTCTTCTACTTGTGCGTCATCGATTGTGCACCGTTCCTGTCCCGAGAAGAACTCTCACATTTTTCTCCAGGCGATATTCTCGCTGGAGTCTTTCCTTGGTCCTTCAGAGCCTACATGAGGGAGAGTCTCGGCGCCTTCGCCCCAATCTCGAGGTAAGCCACTGTTCCATTTTGTTTTAAGAAACTTTTGGCACGCACTTGCCATATAATGCTGCTCCTAAATATAAATCTGTCCGCTCCGCTCTCTCTAAGCCGTAATTGTTGCTTTTATTATTAGGCATATGAGATCAAGCGCATATTATTGCAATTAGGGAGGCGTAAGTTTTTTTT
>JAHWFO010106707.1:531033-573506 GCA_023313115.1 Rhysida immarginata
CGTTACCACGGATCGCCACAGTTCACGTCTGACACAGCTTGCTGCACTGAACCGAGCATCCAAGTCTTTCTCCTGCCGTCCATCACTCGTGAATGCAATCCCGAGTATCTATTTAAGTATGCAATTTTTCTAACAAAAACAACGTTAATTTAAGCTCTATGTATTATAATAACTTTTTAAGTTATAACAAGAGCTCATTGTTGTGCCCACATACACAAAAACACTGTCTCTGCCAGATGGGAAGAGGTCGTTTCTTAAATTACTTTGAGAAAGACAAATCGCACCTTATAGCAGATAATGCCGGACGAACCAGCAGATCTCGCCAAATCGTCTTTTCTTTCATACGTGTAAAAGCTGAATTGTGAACAAGAAAATTATCTGGAAGACCACAAATTTTCAAAAGAAAAGCAAAATGGAGCTATTATCAAACACTTAAGCAATTCTACCACCAGCTCACGAAGCCCTCAATCTGAAGACCAGATTTTAGCTTCAAAATTCACAATGCACCATTTGTAGAATCAATGAATCTCATCCACAAGAAAATGAAGTGCATTCCATATTGAAAACAGAATGATGGGGCTCAACAGCACATGCCGTAGGCTAAAGACTGAGACATAATAATTATATGGAGCGATGAGAAGAAATTCAGTCTTTTCGGGTCAGATCTCAGGTCTGTGTGTACAAACACATCTCAAAACAAGAAAAATGTACTGGGCCCATTTTCATCAAGGACATCTGGGCATCTGCGTCCTCTTTTGGTTGAATTTTTTTTATTTTTTGCAGTATAGTAATAGATATGCTTTATGTTGGAAATGTCATTAGAAAGTATTATTCAAATTGTATAAATAAAGTTCATATCATGTCTTTGAAATGTCAAACGCCGCCTGCCCTTTCATTTTGAGACAGACCTTATCTATCTCAACATAGGGTAAATGAGAAAATAATATACCTGGAGTTAAATTAGGAAGACTGATTGCAACTGCGATGCGATTCTTCAGTCTCATACAACCACTGTCGATTGACGAGAGATTGACAGAGTAAATCACCTTTCACCGTTTTTTTCATTTGGAAGAGAATAGAGAAACCTAAGTTATTTCACGCTTTCCATGCAGGCACAAGTGGATTGAAAGAAAGACCCTTCTCAGTATATTTCAAACTCAGTTGAGGAAAAACTTGCAGGATCTAATCTGTCTTAAGGTGTTGCTTTAATCTTCTTACCTGAAAATAATATTATTGATTATTGCTTGTTCCAGAGCTGATTTTATTCTTGTTACGGTTGCATGGCGTTATTCGACACAAAGTGAACTTTTGGTAAAAACCGTAGTCTTACAGCAGCTGTTGCGAAATGGTAAAACTATCACGCAGTTGAACGCCAAAAAATATTTCTGGAAGTCACGTGGAGGTCAACCGAAAAGGCTTATCCATTTTTAGGTGAAGCATAATGTGAGCATTTTCGAAAACATCTTTGATCGGATAGGATAAAAAATAAAGGGAAAAAAAGAGACAGAAAGCGAACCAGAAGAAATTCCTCCAGAAAAAAAAAGTAGAAGAAGGAAGAGGAAGAAAAAAACCACGAGCGCCGAACATTCCGGAATGATTTGAATATTGTCGACTGCCTCGGAAATCTCTACAAGATGGCCGTTCCTCTTTAATTTGTCTCTTTTTCTTTCTCTCTTTCGTTCTGTTTTTCTCGCTCCGCTATTCATGAATCCCCTCAGCCTTAGGCGGGAAATCAATAAGAAAAACGTTCCCGTGGGCCTGTGCGCCGAGACGGAAATGTCAAGGAGGAGAGGGAAAAAAGGAAGAAGACGAAGAAGGAGCCACGAACAGGAGGAGGTAGGGAGAAAGGAGGAGAAAAAAAAAAGCTAAAGAAAGAAGAAAGGAGATGAGAGCTTTTTTTTCCCTCCCGACTGATGAGCCCCATATTATGAATTCTTAACAGGTTTTCAGAATTAGCTCGAACCAAGTCTTCGACAGTGCATGCGAAATAATAAGCAAGAATAATATTGAACTTCACCTTCCGCTTATTTTTTTTTTGCTTCTCGGAAGGTTTCACCTTCTCTCTTCATTCGCTACGCCATGTTTTAATGCGTGTATGTTTCTTTAAAAAAATTTAACATTCATGCCTAGTTCAATTTATTTTTCACTCTTCTTAGAAGCAAGATTTTGTTTCCAACAAAAAATGCGATTACCTTCGGCTTTAAGATGGAAGCCGTAATTTGATTTCTAAATATTAATGCAGGGGTATAAGAAAACACTCCGGAATCTTTAAACCTAATCACGAGCAAGAAGATATCAATATTTTAAGGAAGGCAAAAGTGGCAACAACCATTTGCGCCCAACACGTCTTTTTTCTTCCCTTCTTCCCTCTCCGATGGCCTTTACTTCGCCTTTTCTCTTCCTTTTGGAGCACAACATCGGCGTTAACGCACTGTGCCAATTAAGCATACACACTCAGACAGAGAGGGAGAGAAAGAGAGAACTCTTTATTACACGGTTCTTTTTACTATAGCATCTTGCGTAAAGGATTTACTTAATCCCTTCGGAGTGAACGATCCCATTAAGCACGCACCTTAAGCTGTCATTTTGTGTCTTTGCGAAATGCTCGTTTTCCTTGAAATATCTTCCGAACGCTGCATTTCCCAATATATTAAAATCACTTTTTTGGTTAATCTTCATATTAATAATACCTTATTATTTAGCTCAAATAAAACCAGTCCCTTAAAAAAAGAAACAACGAACTTTAATAGACCAGGAAACGAGTGTTTTCCTCATAGAAAATGAAACTGGCATAAAACTATACAGTAATTATAAATCTTACTCAAAGAAAAGTCTAAATGAAAATCATGTAGTCGTTATAGTCTGTTATTTGCTAACTCCTTATTACCTGAAATAGTTTTCCAGAAAATGTCCAATTCTAATGGAAGAAAACATAAATTTGATCAATTAAGTATTAAAATTCGTTTAGAATGTACGAGGGCTGTTCCGAAAGTTCGTGAACCGAGATAACTATTCGGAGTTCAACTATTTGTTTTTCCATTTTGAAATAGCACCTTCACACTTTATTCACCATTTCTGCCATTGTGATACACACTGCAATTTAACTTTTTTAGCTAGTAAATAAACTGGCAACTGTCCGTTGGCTTTACTCGCGTAAACAAAGCAAGCCACAGGCAATCTTCACGACCGACAATCACAGAAACGCTTTCAAATGAACCGGTGAATTGTTCCCATGAAAGATTTATCAGTGTCGAGCACCCCTCGTATATCTTAAACATTGGTTATAAAATTTTTAATGCAAAAACGATTTAAACAGGCCATCTAAGATAATAATTGAATATGGATATACAGGTTGAGGTAAAAGTCTGATAATAGAGCGTATAACTCGAAAACTGTTTCGTGTAGGTTAATGAAATTAAAAATATTATTACTAAGCAGGACAGAGGCTACTTGGTAGTGATATTTGCAATTTTATGCATGAAAGATCTCATGAATTTTGGAATCGTACCTCCTAAACAATGACAGATAGAGGCATAGCGTCATTGAAAAGTTGTAGAGCACCCTTCAGTAATTAAAATCGAATGTTAAAATCATTGCTTTATTAGGGGGGGGGGGATATTTATTTAAATTATAAAGAAAAAAATTGCTTGAAATTGATAAGGTACTTCACGTCATTTGCAGAGAAGCCCATCGTTGATGCGGACCATACCATTAAATTAACAGGGAGAAGGAGGCATGAATGATAGCCAGGCTGTGGTTCAATCAATACAACAATATGCTGGAAAAAATCACACCAAATTTGGCATCAGAAGACCAACAAGGCTGATATGCAGTTTTGCGTTGAAAAACTACCTAAAACGTGATTCGCCATGTCGACTGATAAATTTCATTAACCTACACCAATGGTTTTCGAGTTATACGCTCTATTAACAAACTTTTTGCCTCATTTTGTACTATTGTTATTGCTTTGGAAAGATCAAACTCAGACCAAGTTCAGGAGCAACTTTCCAAGCGAAGGGAGAGGGAAAATTATGCCAGTGGAAGTATTAATGTTTGTGTGTAGGAATTTTTTTACTGTATGATGCGTTTAAGATTGTGGCTTTCTATAGAGTTTCTAAAGATATGTGGATTTTGTGTAGTGAGCGTGAAATAACCCCAGTGATAGAAAGGACGGTATTCCTTTGTCTCTCCACAGGCATTTTATATCGTAAGGAAGATGTTTATATTTAGTAACCTGTCTGCTAAGCCGCTTGCCGATTATGCAGATTAGAATGAAAATGGATATTATTCAAATCGTTCCAGTGGAATACTTAAGAAGGGAATCAAGTAAGAGGCCTTAAAGTACGAGGAGGGCTATTTAAATAAGGTTCATTGTACAACCCTAGCGTCAATAAACTTCGGACACCAAGTAATTTGGCTAAAAACACAGTGAAAAGTGCATACATAGGATTGCAGGCTAATGAAAATAGATTTACTGAGTATATGTAACAATAACAACATCGATTTAGAATCGATTTAATGGTGTGAAATAATTTATTCAAATTTATGTAAAATTGCGTTGTCAACAGGTTTCAAAGAACTTCGTACACAAGGGATCGCCAGCATATAGAACTTTCCTGAAGGCTGTAGAAACGCCCAGAATGGCTTTAAAAGCACCGTCCACGCGACAGAGCACAGTATTCGTGTTGTTTTGAGCCATGGGACATGGTAAGCCAGTAGAAACGTGTATACGGCAAAAAATTATACAGCAGTTCCAGAATAACAAATCCCAGCGAGCTATTGCCCATGAATTATCAGTTCCACTCTCTACTGTTAATGGGATCATCAAGCGTTTCAGAGAAATCGGGAAAAAGGAACCAGGGGCTGCACCAGACAAGCATCGATTATTGAATGTTAGGGATCTACGAGTATTTTGACGTTACATTGTGAAAAACAGGCATGCTCCGATAAGTGAAATGACTGTTTGGGCTCGAGAATATTTTTATATACCCATATCCGAAAGCACAGTCCGCCGTTACATCAGAAGATGCAACTATTACTTATACGCTACAAAGAGGATGCCATTTATGAGCACTGTAGCTAAGCGTCGCCGGGTAGCATGGGCCAGAACCCATCTAAAGTGGACCCTTGCTCAGTGGAATAGTGTTCTGTGCTCCGACGAGTCCACCTTTGCAGTGATGTATGGCAACAACGGTCGCAAGGTGCTAAGGACCAAGCACGAAAGTAATCATCCCGACTGTTACCAGAGGAAAGTTCAGAAGCCTGCATCGCTGATGGTGTGGGGCTGCATGAGTGCAGCCGGGACAGGATCGCTTCACTTTTGCAAGGGCACTATTAACTCTGCTGCCTATATAATAAACATTCTTCAACAGCATCTGCGTCCATCCCGTCAAAAGTTGTTCAATAGAAGACCAAGCATCTTTCAGCAGGACAACGCGAAGCCTCATGCTGCTCGGAACACCAAGGCTTGGCTACAACAGCAGCGTTTCAGGGTGCTTGACTGGCCTGCCTGTAGCCCAGATCTGTCACCCATTGAAAATGTATGGCGCATTTTAAAGCGAAAAGTCAGACAGCGGAAGCCTCGAACACTGCAGCAGTTGCGGGCGTGTATTTCCGAAGAGTGGGACAAAATTCCAGTAGAAACAACGCAGAAATTAGTATCCAGCATGCCTCAACGACTTCGGAGCGTCATTCGTCGGAAAGGTGACGCCACTCAGTGGTAATGTGCAATAAACGGTACGGTGTACGAAGTTCATTGCAATATGTTGAAAACGGAACATTACAAAAAGTCGCTTATTTAATTTTCTCGTTTATTTTTTATGTTAAAATGCTATATCACAGTTGTACTAACGCTCTGTGCACTCAATAAAGTAATTTTCATTTGTTTACAATTAGTTTCGTTGTACTTATCCAAAATTCTGTAGGTGTCCGAAGTTCATTGACGCTAGGGTTGTACATAGCTTTGAAAATTTCGCACGTACATAGTAAAACGCATGCGCACGGACTCCTAGCATCCCAAGCGCACAGGCAGACGCCGTTTACAGCTTCACATTGTGTCATTAAAATATTTTGATTACTGAGTTTCCCGCCGTCCGCGAAATAGATCGGTTATCCATTTTTTGACAATAAGAAACATGAGAGAAGCGGTCATTCAACATCAGATCTGTGAAGTGTTTGAGCCCTACTGTCATCTGGACTGGGTGGTCAGGGTTTTTTCCCAAATTCAATCATGTCATCCGGAGTGCTGTTTTCCACGACAATGCAAAGTCACATCCTCTGCACAAACGCAAGCTCTAATCAAATCTTTTGGTTGGGACCTTGCGCCCAGTGACTACAACCTTTTCAGGTATCTAAAGGAGTTTTCCGGCGATTAATGTGTCAGTGACGATGAAGAAGTGAAAACTGCGTTGCTTTCCTTTTCAGTAACGGCGTGGTTGTCCCCACAGGCGGTAGTCTTCTATGAAGTGGGGATGCAGTAACTCATTGAGCGCTATGACAAGCGTTTAAATAAAACTTGGAAACTATATTTAAGATAAAAGAAATAGTTAAAAGTATGTAGAATCTATAAGAAAATAAGTTTTGAAAGTATATATAATAGTTTTGTTTATATTCCAAAGTAGACTTTATTTTAAAATAATTTTTGTATGAGGATAATAAATATAATTTAGAATGAACATTTCTTTAAAAGGCATTTAAAGGCATAAAAAAGACGAGTACCTTATACAATTAGTTGATAGATTGGTATTCAATAGATAATATCTGATTTCTTCTGTAAGATTATTTCAGGCGTCAAGTCATTATAAGAAAATCCTTTCCATTTCCTACGAGATATATCCAGAGCATCCGTTCCGATTGGCTATTAAAATAAACGAATATTTGATATCATTTCATTTATTAGATTCTACGAAACTATTTCTCAGATGCAGGAGCAGTATAAAATAACTTCGCGTTAATTCTGGGATATAGGAGGATGATCAATTTCTTCTCTACCAAAAATCTTGATACTCTTGAGTTTTGCAGCAACTCAACACCGCGAGTAAGTATTCCACGTCTTTTGTTCATGATCGCAATCTGCCGATTTCGCATCCTTTGCATTCAAGGATGAGGGATCGCATTTCACCACGGCGGATTCTCATTGTTTTAAACATAATAAACGCACAAAATGATACATTAACAAGATCTGATGTCTATAAATGGCTTTTGTGTGGCATGCTAAGAGATAAAGGAATTCAATTTGCTGAGCATTGTCGTTGTAGTAGCAAATTTGAGAACGAAACTTACTTTCTGGTTATGCCTCGTAGAATTATTTGATCGAAGTACTGGATATGATGGATGAAATAGAACGGTTTTGTTTCTTATATCTCATAATTTATCGGGAACGTAATAACCGTCTGATGTGTGAACAAATAGTTTTTAATACAGAAATTTGGACATTTAATCTAAATGCAAAATGAAATATATTATTGTACGCTACTGGGAATGATGTTATATGGATGAAAAATGTATCAGGTCAAGCACGTATGTCATATTTCTGTATCGGAACATTTTAGTTTTAAAACGTCACCAGGTTTTTTATCATCAGTTTTCAGTTATCTTTGTGCTACAGGGGTTAAGTGGGCATCGTACCATAAACTTAGGATTTTACATTTTTAATAGTTCCTTTTTGTTTAATATTTCTGGTTAACAATTTGGATTCTCTTTTTCTTAAGAATCTTCCGCCGATGACATACCATCGTTTCATATTAGACAAATATTAAGCTAATATGAACTTTATAGATCATATTATCAGAAATATAGAGCAGTGAATAGTAGTCTGCAAAATTATCTATATTAAGCTTTATTGCAATCGCAATATTATAAATCGTAAATAAAGAAACAATTGGTACTGCATATAATAGACTAGAACAGGTACCCGGCGTTGCCCGGAATAATTACACTGAAAAAATTCGAAAAAAATTTCGAAAAAAATAAAAAGGCTCACATTGGATGGACTGCTCCAAGGATGCCACTGCTAGTCTAAATAATTTCTTACTCACGTAATCTTACTTTAGATGTACACTAGATGTTGTTACAATTTCCTTTCTTCTCTCGATGTCTTGAAGCAAAACTTGGCCATTCATCACTTTGTGTAGTCTAGTGGTCGCCGATTCTTCTATTTACTTGCTTCTCATTTGCTCAATACAGCACGGAGCTAAAGGAGTGCTTCCTCTGTCGTCTTTCCACTCTTTCTCACTAGTCTGCTAACTCTCCATTATCTCCAGTTACTGATCATTTTTAAATATTTTCAAGAAATTGTTTAGTACTAAGAACTCTCTTTTCTAAGAAAAGCCTGAATAACAGGAATTCTGTGCATTGTTACAAATTGAAACTTATCTATATTGCACAAACTTTGCCTTGCATTGTTGATCATGAGATATAATATTGTTGGTCCATGCAGTGTGTTTGTGAATTGCGTGCTGCTACCATTGTTGATACCTATTGTTGTACAAACTTTGTCGTGCATTGTTGGTCATGAGATATTTCTCATTAATATGCCTTGCCATAACCATGATTATCAATTTTTTATCGATATTTATTATTTTTCCGAAATCTGACGTAGACAGTGACCTTCTTCATGCTTTGAAGGTCAAGTATGCAAAATTTCATCAAGATCGGAATAAAACTGTAGATTTGTATAAAAAACAAACAAACCCACAAACAAACCCACAAACTCACAAACAAACATCCTTCTTTATATATATAGAAGATATACTAGCAGAGGACCCGGCGTTGCCCGGGATAATTAATTACACTTGATGTTGTTGCAATTTCCTTTCTTATTTCGATGTCTTGAAGCAAAAATTAGCCATTCATCACTTTGTGTAGTCTAGCGGTCGCCGATTCTTCTATTTACTTGCTAACCATTTGCTCAATACAGCACGGAACTAAAGGAGTGCTTCCTCTATCGTCTTTCACTCTTTCTCAATAGTCTGTTAACTCATTATCTCCAGTTACTGATCATTTTTAAAGACTTTCAAGAAATTGTTGTGTACTAAGAATTCTCTTTTCTAAGAAAAGCCTGAATAACAGGAATTCTATGCATTGAATTCTATATTGCACAAACTTTGCCTTGCATTGTTGGCCATGAGACATATATTGTTGATCCTTGCATAGTGTTGGTGCATTGCGTGTTGACACCATTGTTGATACCTATTGTTGCACAAACTTTTATTTGCATTGTTGGTCATGAGATATATATTGTTGGTCCGTGCAGAGTGTTTGTGAATTGCGTGTTGATACCATTGTTGATACTTATTGTTGTAAAAACTTTGTCTTGCATTGTTGGTCATGAGATATTTCTCTTTAATATGCCTTGCCATAACCATGAATATTAATTTTTTTTATCAATAATTATTATTTTTTCGAAATCTGAGTTAGACAGTGACCTTCCTCATGCTTTGAAGGTCATGTATGCGAAATTTTATCAAGATCGGAATAAAACTGTAGATTTGTATAAAAAACAAACAAACGAACAAACCCACAAACAAACCCACAAACAAACAAATATCCTTCTTTATATATAGATAGAAGAAGATAACATTCTCTGTATAATTCTCCGATTGGATGGGCTAGTGCATTTGGTATGATAATAATACATTTGAGTGGACATTTTGAAAGGTAATCAAATTTTAGTGTTAAGTAATAACCGTGAATTAAAATTTTACACTCTGTTTAATAGCCTTAACTATACTTTAGGAGACCGTATAAACGCTTTTGAGATTTCGATTTTTATAAAATAAAATTTTCTGTTTCCATCCGTACTATAATGACTTTAAGTAAACGGCTAGATGCGTGTGATCTTATAAAATTATTGATAAAAGAAAAAATAGCCTGGATCGAATTTCTTTTCCTATTTTCATCAGTAATTTAAATATTTGAAGCTTGATAGTAATAAAAAGTCTTCATAAAATATTCATAAATTACTCTTATAAAATTATTTTTCATATGTAACGAGAAGAAAGAACCATATTTTTGAACAAAGTTTTGAAATATGCATTAGTTGAAATATATATTAAAATGAAATGACAGCCTCTTTGTGAACCGGGAAAATTTAGCAAAAGGATGGTTAACTTAAGATCAAAAGGGAAAAAAACGACATCATTATCTTTCAGTGACAGAAAAACCTGCCAGTGGGGAAAAAAACTCGACGGTTTTTAAAAAAGACAATTATGAAGTAATTAATTTTTTAAAAATTTAATGTCTGCTCACCATCTCTGTTTCTGAAGATCTATAGCTTCCCAACTCCCCAACTATAGCTTTGGTCGCAGGAATATAATCTTACGGAACAACATCTGCCTTTCAACTGAAGGCCCGAAGTAAAACGAGAATTCTATAAAAAAAAAAAATGACATTCAGCAGAACAGAAAAATTTAATAATATTGAAAAAAGACTGACTTCTGAAAAAATTATTATGATTGCTGACAAAATTATTTTCAAAATATTCAAATTTATTTAAAGCAGACAATTCATTCAATATATAACAAAAGATGAAATAACGGCAAAAAACGTTCTGTCGGTATTTTAAACTCTTCTTTTAAGCAATTTCAGAAAAAAAACGAATCAAATTTCATTGATATTGTTTAAGAACAACATCAATTTATGGCAATTTAACGTAAATTTAGCGGAGGTTGCTCAGCATGCTACCGCACACTTTTTTCCGGGAATTATTTATTCAAAAATACAAAAATTAATACCAATATACAGTAGAATCTCCAAAGTTGACCATCTCCCCAGGTTGACTACCTCCCTATGTTGACTTAATTTTTATAGTCCTGACATTCATTCCGTGTAAACAATACATTTCCAGATGTCACTTATTGCAAGATTTTTAACTGATTATGTGAACAACCATCTGCCAACGCTGGCAGAAACTACTGCTGACTCATTTTGCCAGTCCGAGCATGCTGTTGTCTGTTATATACTGTACTTGAATTGGAAAAGCGCATGGAAATATCCAACTAAAATCTGTAATTACTGTACTCAAATTCGCATTCGTTTAATGCCTGTATGTGTGAATTTTTCATTCGTTTATTCGAATCAGTCAATACTCTGGATTAGCTCCGCTTGGAGTAAAGCTCGGCCAGAAACGATTTAGAAGTGCTTCAGGAAAGCTGAATTTGTCACAACGCGAAAGTGAGCAGCACTATTAGATTTTCCGTCTCTTGTAGCAAATTTCAAAAGAGCAGATTTGAAAATTTTGCTGCAATGGACGATGAAGTGTCAAACTGCAATGAATCTGATCCAGAAACACTTTCCCAAACAATAATGGCCGAAATACAACTCAGCAAAAAACTATAGGAAGCATTTGATTTAACGGAAGAATTAATTGAGGACGTGTTAGAAGTTGCAAAGTCTCGAAAAGAAAAAATGTCAAGTATCTGATATTGCAGCTAAAATCTTTTGCCACATAAATATCCCGAACACGCTGAGTGTTGTAGCTAGCATTGAATCTACGTTGTCTCGTTATTGTACCAAAAAAGAAAAAACCTACATTGACAATAAATGCATTTAATTTGTACCATATTCCTTTTATGTTTTGATTCTGTATGATACAACTATTAGAATAAACTTAACAAGAATGTAAAGTATATAATGCATGTATGTGCATTTCAGTACGTTTTTCCATATGTTAACCAATGTGTTTCAGTACCTTGGATGGTCAGTTTACGGAGGTTCTATTGTATATGAATGGTTCCGTTACAGTTATAAATTTCCACAATATCCCTGTTCACGGTAGCCATGTTCTCATTGCAGGAATCACGTTCTTATCAACTTCATACATCGTCCCGCTCAGAGTATCTTCAACTGAACCAAAGAAAGATGAAGAAAGTTGAAGAAACATTTCTACTGAAATTTCTTGTATATGCCGAATCTCTATCAATCTTAATCGAATTGATCTCGCAGAGTTATGTAATATAGTGACTTCCGTTAAGATTTAATTCTTTAACCGAGCAAACAATGGGGTAGAACTTCTATTATAGCGTATACCATATACGGATTCAGGTGTTGCCTATATTAATTCTTCAGGTAACCGCCAGAGTCTACTATTGCCAATTTTGCTTCTACTATTAAAAGGTTTCCATTTCTAATAGAGACATTTTCTCAAGCATTACTTCGGAATGAGTACAATATAGTTTAAAATGCAAATTTCTTTTAAATTATTTAGCTTCCTGTGTTTCTCAAAAGTTAAATATATTAAACTTGGCTGAGTAAATAAGACTGCGTAAATCGTTTGCTCAGTTAGTCAGTATTGTGCAAACGCAAAATCGATAATCCTAATGAAATTTCAGATTTAAAACGACTTTGGTAAATGATCGTTTTACCTATTAAAAAAGTTTTTCCTTCGAATATCTATAATATATGGCTGCCTGTCGTTAGGCATTGCGTTCTCGTAAAGAGAAGTAAATTAATTTCGATGAGAGCGTCGAACAATTCACCAAAGACGACAACGATAGCAGCTCTACAATGTACAAAAAGCATTCAGATACTATCTAAAAATTCAATTTAAGACGTACCGCCATGAAAGATACACCTTTGAAAAAGGATTCCATTGTTACCGCATTTTCAGTCAAATTTCTCATATCTGTGAGAATGTGTTTAAAATCATCTTATTGCATATTAGCTGCGCTTTTCTTCCGCTAGACGCATTTCCTGAATCTCTTAACATTCAAAATTTCACGTTTCTCTTTTACGAGAAAAAAGTGAGTCATTCATGATGTTTGCGTTAGCTTTGTAAATTTTAAATAAGTATTAATATATCCTATTTTAAAAATTACATTGATCTAAAACAGAAAGCAGTTCTCATTCGTAATTTATGTTTGCAATGGAAGCGGAGATAGAAGGACAGTATAGTCGAAAATCGGACTTTAAAAAATGCCCGCATCAATGTTAAAAGCGTTGATGAGCAAGCTGAGAATGTGATCTTACAACGTTAGCCTGAGTTTTAGACACAGTAGTCCCCTCAGTTGAATGAAGACAACAACACTTTTTTTTTTCTCAGCATCGCCATCTTCTACCGGATTGCAATAGTGTTCTTAATAATCTGAAGAGAGTAAGACACTAGGATGTTATAAACTTCAAAGGTTAGTGACCTACTATTTACAATAAAGTAGCCAAGCAATAAATAAGGATAGTAAACATTCATTTTGCCTATATCACAATACAGGTGATTGCTAATTACATTACCTTGCCAGAATATGTATAAGCTAACGGACCGAAAATGAAGATATTCAACTGGTCAAAAAAAACCCCGCTCAAACAATAGCTTGAATTAAACACAGCTAAGCAGAACTATTACCACATGAAAAGAAAATTCAAGATATAACCAAAGTTATCTAGACGTGATCAAATTTAATATGGATTAGCAATGAGCTCTTGGAAGATCACTGCTGAACAACAGGGTGACTAGTTTTAATTTTCATTATCATTTTAAGTTTATGCTCGTTATGACCAGCTTATTTATACAATTAATTACATGTGATTAGTTATGTTCAAATCCGTTAATCGTTAATGCAAATGATTTTAGATTACTAATAAAATAGAGAAGGAAAATACTTTTCACTTAAGGTTTAATATGGTATAATCACGATGTAATATAATCACGTTTTCTTCTTCAGCGTGATATTGAAAATATCTGGATTTTTTTTTTGGATTAATGAACATTCTTTTGTCTAAAAACGTTCCAAGAGTGAAAGAATAAGACAAATTCATTAATATCGTTTGAATAGGCAATTTAAATCTTCTGATTGAATTTCTAAAAGAATTAGGATTTCTAAAAATATTACAAATCACGACAAAGTAATACGCATTTCTGCATCAGAAACAATCGTCTCTCAGTTATTTTTTATGATGAAAAATAGGAAAGAAATTTCCGCAGCCTGGATTTGAACCAGGAACCTTTGGCTAAGACCGCCAACGTGCCAACCAATTGCGCCACTGCGGCCATGGAAGCTAACCGCTATATACATGACCTTAGGGCTTGGTTGGAGCAATTACCTAGTTCGCAGGCCGGGACTATATTTCCTATCTATCTTCCTAAGGCCTCACTGAAGATCTTCTGATTGATTCTTTAATGAATTTACGCCTTAGGAAAGATAGTCCCGGCCTGCGAACTAGGTAACTGCTCCAACCAAGCCCTAAGGTCATGTAAATAGCGGTTAGCTTTCATGGTCGCAGTGGCGCAATTGGTTGGCGCGTTGGCGGTCTTAGCCAAAGGTTCCTGGTTTGAACCCAGGCTGCGGAATTTCCTTTCCTATTTTTCATCATTAATTTGAACAGCTGAGGTTGGCGTACAATAAAACCCTCACTGAAGATCTTCTGATTTATTTTTTTTTTTACTTTATGTCTGGAAATTTATTTTTGCAGGATCATCTTCTTGTACAATTGAAAATTAAAATTGTCAAGACTACAAATAATTCCACTATGTGTGAAAGAAAATGGATAAAGGAATTACTCGTAGTCTTATTCGACATATTCAGAAGAGATAAACGCGTAATAGAGAATAATGTGTATTAAGTACTGAAAAAATTATCCAGTATGTTTAATAAAACCCTGGTTAATTAAACATCTGGTTTCATACTACAGAATATTTGATATAGTAATATGTAGTTTTTAAGATTCATCTTATCATTTAAGCCTTTCTGAAATTGCAACGATCCCATCGATTCTTGTTGAGCGAAGAAATTTCATTAATATTTTCGATATTAGAATTTTTTCAACATCTCAATTATCTCTTTGCGTCAAGATGATGGGTGATAAGTGATGGAATGTGCTCAGACAAACAAACTGTCACTTCTGTCTAATACAGGATTTGATCCTGAGACTCGAGCGATTTAACCGTTAACTGCTAGTGTTCGTTCTACTAGATTCTCATTTTTAGGATGGTGGAAGCGATGAGCAATGCCTAGACCGAATGGAATGGTGAAGACAGTGGCTCGATGAGAAATGTCCCTTGTCATGAGATAGACGGGTGGCAGTGAAGAGTGATTAATTAATGGGACGCCGCCGGTGCATTCAGGGTGTTGGACAGAAGGAGAGACGTCGCAATAGCAGCGCGCCCTTATCTCCATTGCAAAACCCATGTTAATTCGTTGCAGCAGTACAATGCCATTGTTCTGTTCGCAAGTGGTTCTCATTAATAACTTTGAGAGAAAATTTTGTACAGCGATGGACGCTGCAAATTAATAATGCCTTTCTGGTGTCAATTTGCTCTTCTTACAATATATTAAGCTATAAGTTACCCGGATATGTTGTTGACAAGCAAGCAAATATAAAAGTTCTAAAAGGGATATAGATAAATGGGATAACATTATTGTAGAAGCCGGCAATTTGGCGCCTGCGGACTTTATTCTGAAATTTTCTTCATAGAAATAACCTTACTTGGCTTTGAGCCAGGAAAAAGGTTGCCACCTTCTGTGTTATTGTGTAATCAGAAGACACCAAGCTAGAATAGTGTGAAGATTTTCCAATAAGGTGCAGCGAAAGTTGTTGCCGCAGTCTGTGACATTATGAAAAAAACTTTTCATTGTCAAAAGGCCACTTTTAACAATTTGTTATATCATGTTATAAATGTTTGGTTTTATAAGATTCTCAGTGAAGACTGCTTTAAAACATTGTGTTCCAATTACGCTAACCAAAGTTGCGCTTATGGTAGAGTACGTACAAGTTTTATTCATATGGGTACATGAATGTGCACTTACAACTACTGAAAGTAACCTTTTATAAAACAACCTAAATACAGTCCTGGACAAAATTATAGGACCAGTCAAGAGATAAAAAACGAATTTATCTGAATCGCAATCCTGTGTACAGAATAATTTGTAATGGACAATAAAACATACTTCTAAGAAAAAAAAAACAAGTTAAAAAAATAAAACTAGCATCATCTTTTTTTCATTTGTAAGCTATAAAATTCATTTTGCTTCTCTTGACTGGTCCCATAATTTTGTCCAGGACTGTATGTTAAAGCTAAAGCCAAAAGATAACCATGCAATGTTTTATTATCTCTCCTTTACTCTGCAATTGGATTCAATACTCGTAAATGTAATCTGTTTATATCGTTTTTTCTATCATTTGTTCTTTTCTACAACTATTTCAGCCATAGATTTCTATTTTCGTTAGCGATGTGTAGTCCTCACAGTACAATGTGAAGAGTTCACTTTATTGCGCTCAATAGGTAGGGAGATCTTTTTAAAAAGCTCTAATTTTCTTAAATCCTGGCACTTCAACAATAGGAGCTGCAACGAGCGGTTACGAGCAGGCTTGAGTGAAAAAAGCAGCTCACAGATCGCGAATGAGGGTATCTCTATGATGTCCCTATCTATTGGGTGGAATAAAGTGAACTCTTCCATTTCAAATTAATGATGAAAAATAGGAAAAAAAATTCCGCAGCCTGGATTCGAACCAGGAACCTTTCGAATCCAGGGTGCGGAATTTTCTTTCCTATTTTTAATCATTAATTTGAACAGCTGAGGTTGGCGTACAATTAAAGCCCCTACTGACCATCTAATTATTTATTCTTCCATTTCACCTTACAGTGTGAGAACTCTACGTTTGCCATTACGTTTTTCTTCCAGTAAGTCATTGTCTTCTAAACTGAAAAATGTTGTGGTTTTATACCATTGCGTGTAATATTGTTCATCGCATAGGAGTGTCAGTCCAAAATTAATTTATCACACTTTATAACATTTCAATTGTAGTCGATTTAAAGTGAAATTTTTAATACCTCAACCAAAAACTAAATAAAAAAAATTCATAAAAATTCCAAGTTTATTACAATTTATTTACAAATTAATAATTCATTAAAAAACCAATTCAAATTAATTACAAATGTACTAACAAAGAGACCTTACGACATGGTAACAATCAATTTGCACGATTTTCTTGTATAGTAATAGGTCTTAATATAAGATGTAACAGGGTAAAAGGAGAAGGCCCACTACTTCTGCGTTTTGCAAATAGTTGCATTCCAAGTATTTCGAGCTCATTATAAGCTATGGAAATTAACTGTGTTATCGAAGAGTGCGTGGCTTAGCAGTAGCGTCCCAGACTCGTTGTGGGTTCGAACCTCGATTGCGTATGACAATATTTTTTATACAGTAAAATGCAATTATATACACACCATAAATTTTCCTTATTCATTGAACAATCTAGTTCTGATGATGGTGAAAACCGAAACGCGTTATCAATATAATACATGTAGTTATTGCATAAACCGGATCAATCATTATTTCGCGTTATGCAAGGCAATAACGGACACAACTCTGTCAAATATCATACATAAAAATGAATGTGAAATATTTTATTATGAAGTAAATGGAATTGCACATATAACAGGAGGATATTTATCGTAAAATAATTCTTGCGGCATCTTGCCCATCGTATAAAAACTGCGTTTTATATGGCAACTTGATACTTTTAAAATGTGAACCGGAAAAACATATCTCATTAACATTCATAAATGCCTCTCTCTCATCTGTTAGTTTTGACGCAAACCATGAATATCGCAACATATTTTCAAAAAGCGGAATATTTCAAAAATTGCGTGTACAGAGAAGTTGTTAGTTTTCCAGACTTCGAACATGTTGTTATTGTTATATATTTTAATATATTTGTCGACAGCTACTTATTCTAGGAACAAACACACTGTAAACCCCCTTTTCTTTGTAGAGATTTTAAATTCCACGTTGACAGCTTGGCAATGTAGACGACTTTGGCTTCTTTTCCTCACAATTGTCAGGTGATGAACATAAATATTCGTTTCGTTCGTCTCGTTCTTCTTCTGCCTCGTGAAACTGATGACATTCTTCGTCAAGTTTTCGTAAAATTAATTTTTCAGTTTCCACAAATATCTTATTGCCCAACATTTCAACGATGTATTCAAATACCTCCTCACCGATTTGCATTGCCTCGGAAGAAATTGTCGCAGATGATTCTTCTGCCACAAGGTCATTTTCGAGAAGCAATTGCTCAAAATGTACATCTTTTAACAGCAATTTTGATTTTTTACTAGGAAGTGAATTAATTTAACACTCCGGTTGTTGGGGAGGACCAGACACATATTCCATTTTGAAAATTTTTAAAACATATGCGTATTTTTATATCAAAATTTTTTATTAGGTTTTAAGTTAAATTTGTTTTTCAGATTTGGTACAATATGTATGACCATTATCCCTCTGGAAATAGATAAATATAAAATGTAGATAGCGTAAATATAAAAGAATAAATATATTAATTCGAGTCACAAAATTTATATTAAATTAATTATATTATATTGTAGAAAAATATTGTCAGCCGTAGTCTGGATGCTTCTGCTTCGCCACGCACTATTTGAGGAAATGGTTAATTACAGTAGCTTATAATGAGCTCATAATTTGGAATGCAAATATTTCCAAAACGCTGGAGTAATGGGCGTTATCCTTTTATCCTGTTGCATCTTATATTACCATATAAACAGCGTGCATTAAAATTGGTACCACGTCGTAAAGTCTCTTTGTAAGAAGCCAATTCAAAAATTACGTTAAACGCCAATTAAATTTTGCAAATTAAAAATTATTTTTTTACGTAATTCCGGACTGAATTATAAATTATTCTTTTAGCTCAGACAAAGAAATTCATTGTGCCAGGGCAATGAAATGGAAAAACATTTTAAGCGTCAATCTCCTCGTTGAAGATCTAGAAGACAATGACGCTGAAGAACATCATTCTCCCAGTTGAATGCAAGATCCAAGCCTATCTTGTAGTCAAGTGAAAACAGTCCAGCCGTAACAAACTGCGTCGAAGATGGAAGATGGAAATAATGGTCTTCTGTTATCAAAGCTGCATCCTAAATTTGCTATGCAATAAAATTTTCACAGTTCTAAAGAGAATAATAATTATAAACCAAAACAAGAAATTACAAATAAATCTCTAAAAACTAAAATCAGACATGAGATCTTTTAGACCTCAGCTGGGTCCATCATCACACATTAATCAAGTGACTTTGAAATTAATTTTAATTTGTTCTTTAATAAATTTTAAAGTTAGTTAGTGAATAAATTGTAATTAACCTGTCATTTTTAGATATAAGAATCAAGGAATTTCTGTTTCTATTTAATGTTTGGTTGCGATGCTAAAATTTTTCACTTTAATTCTGAGTAGTTACCTTGACGTAAATTCATTAACTTGTGTAACTGATTTGGTTGGTTTATTAAGCTTTCGGGCGGATTAAAATATATTTCTTTTTATTACCATTCAC
This sequence comes from Rhysida immarginata, assembly GCA_023313115.1. Classification (NCBI taxonomy): domain Eukaryota; kingdom Metazoa; phylum Arthropoda; class Chilopoda; order Scolopendromorpha; family Scolopendridae; genus Rhysida; species Rhysida immarginata. Next base: position 550,307 of record JAHWFO010106707.1, read on the forward strand.
GTGACTACCAAATGCCCGGGAGGTATCGTTTATGAAATTTTGACTTACACCTTTTCTACTTGTGTACATACGTTTTTTTCCCAATATATTTCATTCACTTCTTCCGAAGGCTGCAGTTGCTGCATTTCTTTAAAATGATTGCTGCATTTGACTTCCTTGTATCCGAGAATGAGACAGTAAAAGACATTCAGACGAACTTTGGTCCCTTGAATCAAGTTTTCTTTTTAAAATTTTTACTTTCGTGTTTTCATTATTGGCTGTCATTTTAGACCCATATCTTTCACCAACCCTGATTAAAAAAAAAAAAAAAGATGAAAATATTATTGTAAACTCTTTCCAAAATTTTAATCTAAGACAATCGTTAGATTAAATATTCACTTTCATTCACTTGTTGTCTAGAAATTTAAAAAAAAAATTGTATGCGCTGGTTTCTTTATTTCAGGTTACCTATGGTATGGTCGTGTTTATGCCAAATAGCTTTAATACCGTTGGACTTAATTTCTACAAAGCCTGATATGCAAATGACGGTAACAAGGGTCACTCGGACGCGATAATTCTTAATCACGCCGAGGTCACCGAGGGTCAGGTGGACGGCGCAAACTTCGGGTGAAGGAGGAGGAGGGGGTGAGAGAAAACGCCGAAAAGCAATACAAGCGCTAAGCTTCTCTGCGCAGATCGGCTGTGCTATTTAATTGCTGCCACTCTTCGTTGGGCCGAATTACATCCCGGTGCAATTACGTAATGATCCACGTAATCAAGTTCAGTTAGATTCAAGTTAGTTTAATTATTAATTATAAAAGGTTGCAGTACGTTTGCAACACCGCTTGAGCCATCACAAGCGCTTCAATCGTTACGAGTAATCGCCGTGTTTTCGTTTCTTTTGGCAACTACTAAGGACCAATTAAATTTATATTTTAAGTAAATTTTAATTTATGCAATATATGATATGGAAATTTTACAATTGCTTTTCTCCTAATGCTGATTAACAGGCCTTGCAGTTTGATTTTTATGTAAATTTCCTTATAGTGGTGCTTGGATGCACTGGTATTAATATTTCATTACGTTATCCCAAAAATTGTGCAAATCAATTCAGTGTATATTTGATTTTATCACGAACTTTATATAATCATAATGAAAACAAATAATATATATATTTACACCATGAACAAAATAAAATTTAAAAAAAAAATAAGCCAGCTATACTTTATTTTGCCCCTTCCATCTTTTTCGTCTCCTAGAAAAGTTCTTTTTGTTCTCAAATAGAATGGAGGGCGAAAAAAGCAATATTAATATCTTCGATAAGATCCACTCGTCACCTAGCAATCGTCTAGCGCTTCCCTAGCAACCAATAATGGAAAAGACGATTCCAGTTTATATAGACAAGATTCAATAAGGGATGAGAGATGGAGAGGGCCGATGAAAAATATTCCTTTTTGGTGAGTGCGCCTTGATGTTGATACTCTGAAATGTTTTATTCATTTTTAGCCTAAACCTTCCAACAAGCTCACTATGTCAACGGTTTGCCCGTCCCACTGGCTTGTCGACGAAATCCCTCCGTCTGACTGTCTATGCAAGCCTTTCAGAATTTATCGACGGCAATGATGGCTGGCTAAATTCAATAAAATGTTTGCGTCAAGAGCAGGATATAAAATATATTTATTAAACATTCACGCAGGAATTATTTAAAAAATGTCCTTCGGGATTGATTTCAACTTAAACTTAAATACGCTCTAAAGCATTTTCACCAAGAGTCACTTGTTAAGTGAATAAAGCTATAAGGAACTCCAGACCCATAATCCTGCATTCTCAGAAATATTTCCTTCTTAAAAAAATTTTTGAAAAAATATTTAAAATTCAGTGGTAAATGTTAAAAATGTAGTCAAGAATAGAACATGTTAAAAGACATTGTTGTTAGTTATCAAGCCACTTTTAAACCGCTTGAGCAGACTAGAACAAAACCTTCAGAAACGAGCTGTCACCTCCAGTAAATCATGACAGTAAATATTTTGCTATAGTGTCTCGAAACATAGAAGTGCCTTAGATTCTGTTTCAAAAAACATTAACTATCCTGATTAGCTGTTTATTTGAATTTCCATGTGAACTTGAAATTCTGTTACCATGATAACACAAAGGATTGAACGTAAACCCATTGCTGATTACAGATAGAAAAGACATTTCACATAAAGCTTTAGTTCAAAATGGCTGTTATACTTGACATCCATCAGAAGCAATTTGCGATAATTGAGTTCCTTGTTTTCGAGAAGAGACGGTGAGAAACATTCACAATAGACTATAGCAAATTTACGGGATGGGAAATATGCTCGCACTAGAAGTATACAAAAAATATCAGAGCTACTAGTAGTGGTAATGACTTTCATCAAGCAAGCATGCGTGTTGTTGTTTAAGATGTGGTACTGTTAAAATTAACAACTTCTTTCTAAAAGATTTATTTACGCACTGCCTTAATAGCATTGATGTGAATTAAAAATTTATTATGTTAAGAAATAGGGTTCAGTGCCTTATACTCAAAAAGTTATTCTTTCAATTTCTATACAGTACAATATTAGATTAAAAAATATATGCGAAAATATTTCTGTGTAGACTGTTTAAACTTTCAACACCTTGCACCTCAACATCATCAATCTTTATAGAGCGTTCAAGACTTTCTTAAAGTGAGTATTATTAATTTTTGCCCTACACAATCTAATGGCATATGTGTTCGTCCATCTCAACTCAAAAGATTTTTTACCGAAATCGACTTAAAAATTCATGATTCGAAAAGCTATGTTGAAATTTTGCAAAAAACATCCATCTGTACGTATGTGACCAAGTTGGTGCAGCTAACTCTTTCGAAATGGCTAACAGGAGAATCAAATGAAATTAATACACTCTTAGCGGGTTCCTGAAACTGCTCCTTGACGTATATTTTATAAAAATTGGTTAAGCCTTTTAAGAGATAATTATTTTTTATGAAACTATGTAGCATTCAAACCAGCGAACAAAAGTCACTAAGTTTCAAGTGTACGTACTCTTCTCATTGAAACGAATAATTTTTGTGTCTGATGAGCCATTTGAAGTTATTACGGTTTTCATTTCACCTCCCTTCCTACCCGATAGGCTGATCCTCCAACTAAAACAATTTTTCTTTTCACGATTCGCGAAGATATGTACGCATTATGTATATTTTATTACGTGATCGAATTTCTGCAGCTAACTCCTACGAAACGGACTCTAATTGAGATGAATAATTTTTGGATGGGTTTTGAAGAATCATGAAAGAGATATTGAGGCTTTTATTTTTACGAAATAATTTAAAACTTTGCTCAGAGTCACCGAAATAAGAGTACTGTACTCTGAATTAAATCTCTTTGAATTAAATCTCTTTGAATTTGACACTGTAGAGTTGGACCTAGGAATATGCAAGACGAATTAATTTTATTTCGCTCTTTCAATTTGTATTGCATATGCATTTATTCATTCTTACCATTTCTTATTAAAGGTTGAGTTTTTACAAACTTTTATACTAACAGCGAACTTCAACTGAATTTTACATTATCAAATCTTCAGAAGCTTTTAAATCATTTCGCTTTTAAACAGATTATTTTTCGCTGTTTATTTAACTTTTAACACTGACTATTTCACCTTTGACTTTTCCCCAGCAACGCCAGACTTAAAACTTCAGATAAAATCAAGACTCATTGTTGACGTCATAGTTGACCTATTTGCTAATATTAGACATCATTTCCTGTAATCTGTTTGAAATAACGGTAGTTATAAAAAATAACATTTATATTGATGTCCTATTGATAGTAATGGCATTCAAAAAAGGAAGGAAATAAATTTGATAGTTGATATTAACATTAAAGTTTAGTCACTAAAAGCTGTTAGAAAAAGTTTTCAATAAAAAGTTATAAGAATTATAATCATTGTTAATTTACTTATTGTTAAATTCCTAGAAAAAGAGTTATAATATGAAATTTTGTGTTGTAATGCTTAAGGATATCGTCATATCCCAGTTGTAGTCAGACTTTCACGACATAAATTTACGAACTTACATGGAAACTTTAACTTTAACTCATTTGGTGTATTCTTCAGGAATCCTTGAAATCCAGAATACACTATACATATCGTTGTAATGTTCGTGATTACTTTACTTTTCCTTTAAATGCATATAATGCGAAAAAATTACTGTATTTACGGTTTGCATTCAGTCTGAAGAAATTTAAAACAGATAGGCGATTCAAATTCAATCAAATCTAAGAACCGATTCAGTTAAAGTTTATACACTTCATCAGTTACGCTTACTATACGAAGTATTCTGCTCTGAAGAATTTCCAATAAATAATGACAATTTTTAAATATTAAAGAAGAAATATCAGAATTCTATAAAATGCTTCAACATAATGACTTACCTGTGACAAAATAGTGGACTATTCAATAATCGAAACAGAGGTTTCCATTGAAAGTATTGTGAATTTTTCAATTTCATCAACGTGCTATAAAGGTTTTTGCAAATTACGAGGGTTGTTCCGAAAGCAAGTTTCGTTATTTTTTTCAATACGAAAACTTTATTGCCAAAAAAAAATACACCATGGTATCATGAGCTATACACTTGCACTATTTTTCGACATAGTCACCACCGACAGTGAGATATTTGTCGTAGCGTGCAATCAGTCCGAAGAAAGAGTAGCAGCAGGTAGACATGCCCGAGGCTATCTGATCTTGTGTGAGCTTAGCTACATGTGGTTTTGCGTTGTCGACCAAGAGCACAACACCTTCACTCAAAGAGTCCTGGTCTCTTTCTTCGAATGGCGGACCTGAGTTTGGTGAGCGTGTCGTAGTAGCGTGCGGCATTGATGGTCCCTTGATGGAGGAAATCAATGAGAATCACACCTTTCGCGTCCCAGAACACTGTTGCCATAATCTTTCCTGGGGGAGGGTGACACTTTGAATTTTTTCCTCACTGGTGAACTGGGATGCGACCACGTGAATAACCTCGGGCACGCCTGTCTGCTGCTACTATTTCTTAAACTGACTGCACGCTACGACAAATATCTCAATGTCGGTGGCGACTATGTCGAAAAATAGTGCTAGATGTATACTTCATGATGCCATGCTGTATTTTTTGGCAATAAAGTTTCTGTGCGAAAAAAATGATGAAACTTACTTTCGGAACAACCCTCGTACATAAGGTATTAGGATCAATGGTAGGCTACTCTATTAACTTTTTATTTCATATTAACATACATGTATATCTTTTAAATTCAAAAATCAGAGTTTCTAACTATAATCATTTTGATCGGTGTCCAAAGTAGTTATTAGAATATGGCCCTTTGTCAGCTTATTCCCACAACCAGCCGCAATATATACCGGGTGGTCCAAAAGTGTGTTACATTTTTTCATGAAACTTTGTCTAACAATTCTTCGATAACAATTTGTGATTATAATACATCGGTTACGGATTCAATATGTTTGCCTTCTCTGGCAACACAAATTGCCTGTGAACATCGCACGTCGTTTTGCTAAAGAATTCGTCACGGCAAAACAATTATTATTTGGATTCTGTGACAAAGCTTCCTGGTTCGAATCCAGGCTGCGGAATTTTCTTTCCTATTTTTCATCATTAATTATTAGTTTCATGAAAAAATGTAACACACTTTTGAATCACCCGGTACAGCTGCTCCTGGACCGACTCAAAGGTAATTCTAGCGGAATGGCATGTACCACTGACTTGCTGATAGGTGCGTCCTTCCCAGGGAACATGATTATCATATATGGATACAGCTAATCGACAAAACTTGAAGGTAACATATGCGTCCATATTGTCTTCTAAATGTTTCATGAAAACATTATCCATGTTCTAACTCTATCCTTCCCACCCTACATTCTACTATCAACTGTGTTCAGTTGTTTTTCTTTGTAGTTTGACACCGATTCGGTGAAGCAAAAATCGTAATGCATTAGAGAAAGCTAGAGGTTGCTGCTCTGGACAAAGTCCAGTTCTAGTATTGCCGCTCAAATTTTTCTTTTTTTTTGCGATGAACACATCAGTCAGTACCGGTGCTGGTACTACGCGGCTGCTTCAGAATCCAATAGGGATCTTTCTGCTTATTCCATAAGTGTATTTCAATGGTCAGTTGTTAAACAATAGCCCTGAGATTGATCCTGAATGTTTTAGCTGAGGTTTATCTAGTTTTGATACGTTTTCATTACTGTTTCACGAGAGCATTTTATAGTTTTTTTTTTCGAAATTCTACCATTCTTGGCCCTATAACCGATGACTATACCCTTTCCAAGTCTGTTAAATCATGCTTCTTACCTGTAACATTTCCGTTTACTGTGTTCACGTAGGCCAAACATCAAATCTTATATAGTCTATTTGTGATTCTTCGTACATGCATAGTATACAATGCCCTAGGGATGTTCCACGTCTGCTTAGGGAAGTGGCTAGTGGTTAGATCAGCAGTAATCTTTAAATTTTCAAAATCCATCCATCAGTATTATTATCTTAATTGAAAGAGAAACATTACAACTGAGATGAAACTTATTTATTGTAATATACGAACTATTTTCATACTTATCATCCGTAATCACTGAATGAAGTTTCTCTCGGTTGTCAATTCCATCTGTTACCTTTCTGTAAAATCGCTTAAGTTAGCAATTAAACGTCTTGGGCAGCCAGGTCTTCATCTTCTTTTCTGTCGATAGAAAAGGTTACAATCTAAGTAAGATGATATTCATTTTCCACAAGTGGTTAAAGATTTTCTGTTATATTCATTTGGTAGCTTCTAGCTTAGTATTTGAATGCAGTCCTTCAATAGTAAAAGAAACGATTTCCACCCAATCTCTGAACTTTCTCTATACTAGAAGGACTGTAAATCTCTGATGACATTCTAAGTTTAACTTACTCAGATTTGTTTGATACCATTCGCTGATTTGAAAATGTGTTTTGAATGAGTCGATTAAATTTACATTATAATGATGTCCACAAGAAATGTAGAAAACGTGATTTTTCTATTTTTCTTTAATTATGAACTTCATGTATATTAACTTTCAAATTTATTAAAAATATTATTGTCGCATAAGAATCAATATCACAGCGAACCTTTGTCAAAGCAAAAAATGAAAGTGATAGCTTCTTGGTAAAGCAAAGATTAAAAGCGATCACTTTTACTCTTTGCTTTGACAAAGAATAGCCTCTATCCGAAACGTTAGCTTTTTTTCAGTCGTACAACCCTTTATTCAGTTTTTTTTTTATTTTATTCCAGGATTCTTGTGTCTCGTCTTTCTTTTTTTCTACATTCATCATTTAATATAGTATAGGTAATTTTTTAAATTTTTTTTGGGGATACAAAGATCCAGTAATGCCCATTTTATTCATTCGATTTTAATATTGGTCATTACTATGTAATAGATCAGATTACTCTTGTTTTTCAATATTCAATTCGTAAATTTTAGAAGTAAAACTTCCGTAATACACGCCAGTTTTATCTGCATTAAAAATTTGGCGTAGAGCACAGCATCCTTTCAAGCGTATCAAAGCAAACCTATGGACCAGTTTATCAAACCTTTGTCACATGTGTTAATTCCTGTTAAAGCGAAACACTGTTTTTCGAATACCATATTAATAAATACCATATTAATTTACTGAGTTATTGATGAGTAAGTTTTAAATGATATACTACTTCCGAGAGATTTCGTTGCCGTTATCAAATATATATTAAAATAGATTTCGCGTGAAGTAAAACTTGAAATAACTTCACTTTCAACTTCTTGAAGGCAGTTGAAAGCAATAACTTTTCCTCCTCTATTTTCATTCATGGCTAAACTGAAAAAGTTCTTGAAAGACAAAGACATTAGAAAAATCATTCCAAAACATTTGAATACTTTATTCAAACAAAAAAAAAACTGTTGTTCTGGGATTTGATAAGTAAACAGTAATACTGTATTTCTAAAATCTCTTTTCTCTTTATTCTAAATATTCAAGATTTGTTCAAGAAATCTAGCACCTTTGGTTCGATCGCCAAGTGTTTGAACTAGGCTGGTTATCGATTCCATGTTAATGCTCGACTTTATACATTATTTACAGGTGAATTAATATTTTTAGTGTTATTATAATACGGCTCGTAATTTTTTATTTCGCAGCGAATACTTGGTTTTATTTCTCTTCGAGTAGGTCTACATTCTTAAAGTTCGTGTCCGTATTTGAATTCTAGAATTTCAAATTGTGCTGAACACCACAATTAAATGGTAAATCTGTTTCTTTAAAAATAATGGTCAATCAATTACACTGGGCAACAAATTTTCAAAACTTTTTTGCTTCCGATATGAAAATAACCATTTCTTAATGAGTTGAATGTGCTGAACACGAATATGACTGTGAAAATGCAAAATTGGCTCTAGTTATTTTGTAATCTGCAAAAACAATTGTGTACATAATAAAATGACTACCAATAGCTCTGGTCAACAACATTTTTGGTACCGGGGAAGATAGGTGTTCTAGACTAATTTGAGCGTGCTGATTCCAAATCTGAATTCCAAATTTCCCTATCACGTCAATATCTCGAGTTATAAAAATAGTTTAAATTTTAATGGTAGCCATTGTTTAAATTTGACATCAGGAGACTGTTTTACACCACTGAAACGTAACATCCTGACGTGATAGAAAAATTTGGAGTTCAGATATGGAATCAGCACACTCAAATTAGTCCAGAAAAGTTGCAGTTCTACGTTTGTCAAAGTTGTAGTTCTACTGGATAAATATACACGTTGAAACGTAGAAAATGAACTATATTAAATATCTCAAAAACTAGAGCCAATTTGAAAAAACTGATCTCATATTCGGAATCAGTGCAACAAATTTACCATAAAATGACTTTTAAATGATTGGTAGCAAAATGTGTGTTGACCAGTGTTATCGAAATTACCGAACAGTTTAGCATGTGATATGTGGCGTGATCGATAGATTACACATTTGTACAATCTATATATCATTTTAGCTAATGGAACCTTAAATTATCAATTAAGAAAAATTGATAGAAATTAGTAGGGTTTTTTTTTTTTTTGGTTGCGAATTTTACATAAAACTTCTTATTTATATTGCCGTAACTTAATAATCATTTTGGTAAAGCAACTAGATTACTCGCTCTTCTATAAAGTAAATTTAATGGTGAAATGAATTTCATATAACTATTTGAAATGCCTCCATGATTTAAAAAAAAACTCTCCGAAATATTGAATATTCAATAAATCCTATAGAGTTGTTTTTGCTCCTAGACACGACGGGCGCCTTAATGTTTTCTTTGCGACTTCGGCGCCTCATAAAGGCCTAGGGATCGTGAACAATAAAACAGGCGCCTCGAGTTAATGGGACGCCACATCAAAATTCATCGTTTAATACAAGTAGGACAGATAGCATTTAACCCCTTCTAATTAGAATGATAATAACATGAGCCTATCATTTTAAGCAGTGAAACACAAACTAAAGTTTTCCGGCCCGATTTTGGTATTTTCGTTCAAAGCTTGTTTATTTTTTCCCCCGTTCCAACTCCCCCTCTTTTTGGGTGCGTTTTTTACGAAGGCGTCGAACCAGGAATTCCATCGTGTCTGGACGGAACTGATAAGAGGACTTTGGATGTTTGGGGGCGAAAGGAAGCTCCACTCGGAAGAGGATAGGATATATTCATATGGAGAGTACATGTACACGCACGCCGAGGAAGAGGAGGATGGAAAAGAGAAGGGGATCCTGCCTCTCTTCCCCATTTCTCCCCAACCAACTCCATCCCTTCTACAACTACTCCACTGACGGTGTTATTTGCCCAAAAGGGAAACATCGACAGCGACATGGCATGGGAGCGCCATCTCTTGCCGATCGGATGTAAGGAGACCAACTGAAGACGGGGCTCTCGACAAAGATTAAGGTGTAGTTGAATTTTTTTTTTCTCTCTCCTTTTTTTAATGAGAGCTATCCGCCATTTCTCGTCCGCCTCCTACCAGAAAGATGACAACGTTTCCTCTTTTTGACGGAAGCCGGCTTTGCTGTTATTCCGAGAAAAGATTGAAAGTAAGCACACGCACCTTGCGAAGATAAAAACTATTGAGAGTTACTGAATCATAAATTATGTTCCATTTTAGAATTTTTCTCGAAGTTTTCTCAAAGTTTTCATTAAGTTTTCAAATAGAAGGATAACAAGATGAGAATTTAAATATATATGAAAAACACTTTAAAATTAGATGGAAAAGAAAAAAAATATTGGAAACTGTTTTCTAATAAAAAAAAAAATCGCACCTCAAAATGGTGGAAAAGTGCTTGGAAAGAAATTTAATATCGTCCGGCCATAGTCAATAAGAGCCGCGAGCCTTCCTGTTCCCTCGCCCGAAATTGGTGGAAAACTTTGCTCTGATTGTTTTGGGGAGGTGGTTGTGGAAAGAGGCATTTGGGGGGGGGGAAATATTTCATCTCACTTGCTTTATTTTTGTGAAATAAACGTTTTAAATCAGCTCCCTTGCGTATTAAAGAGAAAAGGGAACTTGCCAAAAGAAAACGAAGAGAACTAAACCGTTAGAATTTAACATTTAGAATCGCTTAAAAGAATTTTCATTTCGAATCACTGATTTCAGAAGTCTGGAATGAGTTCTCCCTTTTTCTATGAACGTAATGTTATGCTCGTTTCAAAGAACATTTGGCTTATCCTGTTTGATTTTTTTTGCTATTTTTTTAGAAAATCGTTTGTTTGTTTTTTTAATTTTAAAACTTCTTTTATTTCTTTAAAGCATACCATTTATAATTATTTTTTTCAACTATTACAAGAACGGAGTTTTTAATGAATAGAAGCATGCTATGACATTTTTATTAATAAATTAACATGCTCATTAACTAATTATGCATTTTTAAGCCATCGCTTAATGGCAGCATTGATCTTTTCAAGATAAATTCTATCTTGGTATTAAAAAGTTTCTTTATGAGTCATGTTAAACTTATGAATGAAATATCTCATATAGGCTACATTCTACAATGAATAATAAGTGAAGAACAGTTATTCAAAATGATTCATCTGATTTCAATGATTACCAATACAGCATCCTTAATTCATTCCAAAAGAGGAAATCGCATGGCCTAAGATTCTGTTATTTCCATATAGCACCAAATCATTTCTAGTTAAGAGAATAGAAATTTCGTCACTGTACACCATAAGAAAAATCATTAAGACTCGAAATGGTTAGTTAATAGGTATGGTAATATTCTCATTTGAGATTACATGATTTATTTTGAATCATAATTTATTTTGTATTACAATACACCAAATAACAACGAGCCATATAGAGTTTAATATACTTCGATGATAATCCATCGGTTATTCTCACTCGTTGTTGTGGTTTAGGTCACGTCCTCGAGGCATTAATGCGGGCTGAAAGAAAATGCATGACGATCTGTGGTATAGTTGAGTAATGTTTCATATTACCTCGTAGCATGATATTCGCTTTACGTTCGTATTAAATAAAGCCACAACAGCGCATGTTGTCATTATTGGTGACAATCTTGTCGTTTGTTAATGTTGCTTTGCTTGATCGAGAATAACAAAGTAATATTCAAACGTTACAAGTATAAGAATAACTTGAAGTAATTTAACTTTAATCACAGTGATTTCCTATTTTCGACTCCACTTTTAGTTTCTATTATATGACGTTGATGATCATAATTCATCATAAATACGCCATTTAATTATTTATGTATTAGGATTTAAATAGTTATATGTATAATTAAACCATATCAGTGTAATTAATCATTGTGATTAGTCATATAACCAGTTGTCGCAAGAATTTACTGTTAGTTTTTTTTTTTTTTGATAAAACGCACTTATCTGTCAATGAAATTTACGAAGATTACTTAGAAATAAGCCACATACTTTTCTGAGTCATAATACAGACAGAAAAGTAACATTTTGGACTACTCTACAAAGTTGAAATTTCTCGCGTTAGTATCCAGAATTGCACGGCAAATCGAGAAATAGCGCAGCTGTGATAAAATTCTGGGTTTGGGAAAAAGAAATTGTGATGAATATTCACAAAATATTTTGTGTGATGCGTATGGAAATTAAGCAATCAATAGGAGCACCGTTAGATACAGCTTCAGTCTACGTGAACAGGATACGTGCTGTTAGAAAAGGCATGCACGCAATTGTTTCGAGCTGGTATAATTCCGTACAACTTCAAGTGAAGTATGTGGAAAAGTAGTTAAGTGTTGTAAAAGAAACTTTTAATTATATTGTCATTTTCATGTCGTTTGAATATGGGGCATTGCTTTCTGAGCAACTATAGTATATTCAACCCCTAAATAGAGAATATGCTAACTTCAAGAGCTGATCAGCAAAAACTGAAATACTTACTTGTAACTTGCCTTTGAAACTTGCGTATTTGAGGATGGCAGTATCATAATAGGTAGCGTGCTTTGTTTTGTAAAAGTGCTTGCATTTCGGTTACCACAAAATACAAATGATGGAAGAGGAGGAGCATGCTGCAATTAAATATTCTGTTGAAGTGCATATAATATAAACACACGAAAGTCTGCAATAAACTTACGGTGAAATTGCATTACCTCGTGCTACGGTCATTCGGTGGTTTAAGGAGTTTAAGGCAGGCAGACTTTTAAGCAACTGTTAAGCACGCCTGCTGATGTTGTCACAGAAGCTAATAATAATAAAATTGCTATATATATCCACGAATATTGCGGCTAACATGACATCAAGGGAGAGGTTCTGTCATGTGTGTATCAGGTATTGTGTCAGGTTGGTTCACTCTTAAACAAATGTGGTTGTCTTCATATTATTTTTATCATATGGCTCGAAGAGGACCAAATTGATACAAGTGAACTTCTACTTACGGGTGAAGCTAAAGAATATGAAATCCAGTTGCATTGACAATGCTTTGTAAGAAATTGAAATTGCATGCGCAGCAATCCATTTGGCCAACGTTGCTTAGTTCGCCGTAATCAAAAGTGCCTAGTCCTTCATGGTAAGGTTTATGTCATTGTACAAGTTAAAAGTGACTTATATTCTTTCTTTGATGGCTATATAAATTTAGATTTATTATATTTATATAAGTTTTTCTTTTATTCAAGTTTGTATACGTACATCCATTTTTATATGCGAGGTGCTACGTCTCATTGGTGACCCTCTTGCTGATGAAGGAGATACTTTTTGGAATTAACTGCAAGGTGCGACAATTAAATGACGAGATTGTCATTACTGAAAGAAAACTACAAAAAGTACTTACAGAAAATTGTTACGAAATTTGCGAAATAGTCTCCATTTGATTGAATACAACGCTCACAACGACTGGTTAAGTCCTGGAACCACTGTTTAAAGCGTTCGGAGAGAACGTTCTGCAGCAGACTAGTCACTGGCGTTTGGATGGCGGGGACATCGTCAAATCGTTCTCCTTTTGATGCTTGAAAAAAGAAAAAAAGTCCGCTGGAGCCAAATCAGGTGAGTACGGCGGATAATCCAACATTGGAATCTGTTTCTGGGCAAGAAACTGTTTCACAATGCGTGCACAGTGCGAAGGTGCGTTGTCGTGCAGTAGCACTCCATTCTTGTTCTGCAACAATTGGCATTTTTTTCTGCTTGCCACTCCATGCTCTTCAAAAGCTTCTGTCAATTTTACTCAATTTAACTCATGAAAAAGTTTGAGAAAATGGGCGAGAAAGAGTCACTCAAGAGTATGCTTCCCCTTCCCCTTCCCAACGGTGTGCTTCACTGAAATTTAAATGTGATAGAAACCTCAGCCAATCTGGCCAGCTCAACCTGACCTTGAGTGACTCTTTCTCGCCCATTTTCTCAAACTTTTTCAGGGGGAAGGGTGTGATTAAAAACTGTTTTTAGACTAATGTGATGTTGCTCTACAGGGTAGCAATCGGAAATTTTTCTCGATCTTTAATAGTTTTCTAGTTAGCAAATGGATGACCTTAAATTTGGGGGTCAAAGTCAAATTTGAGTGCGACAATGAATTCCCCCCCCTCCCCCATTACCTATAAACCACACTCATCAGATCTCGCCTACTTGGCAGCTTTGAGATATCTGCCATGTTACCAGACTTTTTCTACACCCTGTAAGTTTGAATGTAATAAGTACATTCAAATAGTTGAATTTACTTGAAAATAAAAGATATAATCATTGAATCAGAATAACATCGAGTTCTAGGAAATTGTCAGTGTCAGGTTTTTGTTCAGGAACCTTCTCCATTCTTGATGTTTAGCAATAGAGAAAATATTATTAATATTATTCAAATATCAGTAATTTCTCTGTCTCCTTTTTGAAAATCCTAAATTAAAGAATTAAATAAACTTATTAGCGTAAAGAACTTGAGCTGCTTTATATTAAGCTCGCCTTTATTTTGAAATTACCTCGCATTATTAAGTAGCGGAAGAATGGAGCCATAGAAAATTCGGAATTTTTTGAGGCAGAAGGTTGAAGTTCGGAATGTTGCTCACCATGGGCATGTGCACCATGTGCACTATTTAGTTTGGTTTTGAGTAGCCTACTGGGGTCAGTATTTCGGGAGTGGGAATTAGAGGGGACCAAAAGGTGTACGTGTATTTAGGTATGTAAAGAAGAGAAATTCGGTATGCAGATTCCTCTCGGCAAGATCTAAACTGTTTATCGTCAACTGTGATACAGTTTACTTGAGGCAATTAAGGCTCATAGATATTGCACAAAGAATAGTGAGTGAGGGTAATGGAGAAACCTGATCTACTAGGAAAATAAGACTGTTCAACAGAGAAAGATTTCTTTCTTTATGATTTTCTTGTACCATTTTTTGTTATATGCATTATTTTTAGTAAAACTGTTTAATAAATTTAAGAAAATATAAAATTTAAGATATTAAAAATAAATCAAAAATTTGCCAATAAAACATGAAAAATAAAATATAAATTTTCAATAAAAATTTAAGGAAAAAAAAAGTATTAAAATTTCTAATCAAATATTAAGAATAAAATATTAAAATTCTATTCTTATTAAAATAAAAAAAAAATTAACAAAAAAAATTAAAAATAGAATTCTATACAATTACCATGAAAATGTTTAGAATTAAATATTAAAAATTTGTCGAAAAAATATTAAAAATTTGTACCAATGAAAATACATTTAACTAAAAACATCCAATATAAAATATAACGTGGCATAAAAGTTGAAAACGAAAGCATCTTTCCGCCAGTGTACAAAATCTTTAGTTTCAGGTTTTGAAGTTACCTTACTGGAACTACAGGGTGATTATAATTAAAATTACGATTTCAAAAATCGATAATTTGAAAACTACTCGTCAGAATGACTTGATATTTTAGCAGAACAATCGTGAGGCAATGGAATTTTGTTTGGCGAAGGGAAAAAATAGTTCCAAAATCTGCCGATAGATGGCGCTGGCAGGGTAATGTCAGGGGAAAAACCGAAAATGGATTCGTGAAACACAGGAATGTTGTTAGCCAAAAGGAAACAATAGGGTTCAGGGTTTAAAAAAATTGGGGGGGGGGGAATAAAAAGTGTTGATAAAAGGGTAAAAATAGATGATCTGAGGCCTTCCGCTACTTTCCTATACCTTCTTCGGGAGGATTAATTTCTTGTTTTAATAACAATTAACTTTTTTTGGATGATAAGATCAATTATAGTAAAGCATTTTTTTCCATTTTTTTTTATTGGTCAGTGTCATCATTCTTTAGTAGGAGGTCACAAAAAAGTGTAATTTTACTTTGAGCTCCGTTCTAACCAATTATTTCTTAAACTCTGTTGAACAAAAGTTTGACTGGGAGTGTCCAATTAAATTTTAAAATTTTAATTGTTATATATTGTTAATTTTATTTTGCAAGAATGTCTAAAAATTGAAATCGGAAGTTTAACTGGACATACCCAGTCAAACTTTCGTTGGACAGAGTACGAAAAATTCGGCTATCAAAGCAAGTGACAAATTTTAAATAATGAAGCAGCAAACAATGCACAGTGATCGAACTCATACGACAGACAAATACTGAAAGTATTCATAAAAACGTTGAACTTCATAAGTTTATTAATTGAGGTAGAAACACATCTTTAAAAATGCCTTGCATTACAAAGGCACTTCCATCAAACTTCTAATTTTTTTTTTCTAGGGAAGATCTAAAGAAAGGATGGGAAAAAACATCGATATAAAAAAAATTCGTGTTAGATTGTCATATTTTGTTCCCAAAAGAATTTTTTCCCTTTATTCTCAGAGCAGACTCCTATGACATTTCAAGCACGACGTAAAAATGATCGAAGGAGGAAAAAAAAAATCTGGGCGCACTACCGAATGTATATAATGTATGGCCTGGTAATAATAACATATTTATTAGATAAATGTACGAAATAAAATATTTTTTGTGGGTGGTACTCCCGAAAAAAGGAGAAAGGAATCAAAAAAACCTGGTGTCCGTGTTGTTGCCGCTATTTGTTCGGGTGCAAGGGAGAGAGAGTGGGTTTAAATTGAATTTTCTCGTTCGAATCTCCGTTATTTGGCGGCGGTGGGGGTTGGATGGCGGGTAGGGCGTTCGAGACATGGTGACGATTTTATCGATCGATGGCTGAGACAGGCAAGGACTTTGGTAAACAACCAATAGGAAAAAAGGAAAATAGAAAGAGAGACAGAAGTGAAAGCGAAACTGTTGATGCGTTTTGATTTTGGTGTTTCCCGATGTGTGTGTGTGTGTGGCATGACTCCAAAATACAAGAGACAGAAGTTTGAATCACTCTCGAACTCTTTTCCCCCAAATCCTGGAGAAAAGTGGTCGTTGAACTCATAAAGTTGACAAGAGAAAGCCACGTGACAAAAGAATAAGGGACGAATTATTTTTGAATTTTCTGTAACCCGCCCTGCTCATAACGCAGAAGATCAAAAATAAATAAATAAAAAAAATAAACAAAACTTCTCTACCAACTTGCAAAAAAATTAATAGAACTTCGTGGGTTATTTATTTGTTTGTCCCGAGACTTCTCCTAATATTTATTTTCTAATTTTTTTTCCAAATTTCATTTTCTAAATATCTTCAAAATAATGGATCCTATAGCTTATTGTTTCAATTCCGTTAATGGAGTTGTTCTGTAAGCTGTTTACTCTAAATGTTTGTTTTGTATCATTTCTGATAAATTTAAGAGTTTTTTTTTCTCCTTTGTTTATTAATGAAAGCCATTTCATGATATCTTTCTAAAATTTAATTCTCGGTTTGAAGCTTTTCTCCATATAATACCTCCAATTGTTCTGTTTCATCTTTTCCAGAACTTCGAAAGGCAAATGAAAGGTAAGCGCTGTTATTTTCAGTAGCCAATGGCTCTTCCTGCTGTAAGTTACTTTGTTCTTTAATGTGTTCACGACTTTATAATGTTATGAAGTACACTGGTCTACATTGGAAAAGTATTCGAAATAATTTGAACTAATTTCTGCTTGTCTACCCATGCTGAATAAGAGTTGATAAGTAAAAGTCATTTATTAGTTTAAGTTTTCACGATATCTGATATTTTCCGAATTTAACGATTCTACTCTCATTGAACTTGATAATGTTGAAGTTTACTTAGTCGGCAAACTTAGTTAGTAAATATTTTGTTTTAGTGCTAGCAATGAATTAGAATAACTTAAGATACTCGTACAATCTTGACAATAACTTATTTGCGAATGGGATAGTCGTGATATAAAAGAGCATTATAAAAAAAGGTGTGGCCTCATCGTCAGTCACTTCAACTTGGGAAGAAAAATGTTAAAAATGACCCTTTAGTTGACCCACAAAAAGTGTTACTTCCACCAGTGCATATAAAACTATGGCTGATGAAGAATTTTGTAAAAGCAATGAACAAAAATGGAGCTTCTTTTCAATATCTTGGCCATTAATTTTCAAGCTTAAGTGAAGCTAGGATTAAGGAAGGTATATTCGTCGGTCCTCAAATAACAAATTTATTTCAAGATGATATCTTTGACTCTGTTTTGGAAGGTAAAGAAAGAAAAGCCTGGGACGATTTTCGCCTTGTCGCAACTAACTTCTCGGGAAATAGAAGGATGGACAACTATGCTGAACTTATTGAAAATATGTTATCATAGCAAAAACTGGGTTGTAACATGTCCTTAAAAATCCACTTTTCATTTGGACTTCTTTCCGGACAATTGTGGGGCTTTTAGCGATGAACATGGGTAGAGCTTCCATCAAGACATCGCATACATGGAAAAACGATATCAGGGCAAGTGGAAGATCATTCTTCTCTATTCTTTAACACGGGAAGATCATTCTAAAGCGTTCTCGCATACATACATGTGTTTTGATATACCTGGTAGCATTGTTTTTTTTCTTTTTTCAATGATGTAACCTACGAGGGCGGTCATAAAGTCATTACATCAAGCCTTCTCCACGTATCTTTTCTCAGGTTCACGCACTTTTCCTAACGATGCACGACTTGCTGGATGCCACACTTTTAGAGAAGTCCTCTTGTTCAGGCGAGGGAAGAATAAGAAGTCGCTTGGAGCCAGGTCGGGTGAATATGGCGGATGGTCTGTAACGCTTCTGCGTTCCGTGACCAATTTTTTCGCAGGTCCCTAGGAGTTGATAGCCGACGACCCGATAGTGTAAAATCTCCTGCTGGTCCTCCAAGGAAATCCGCGCCTCCTCGATCCGGGAAAGAAGAAAAACGGTCAGCTTTGCGCAGGTTCGCTGGTCCATAGGTTCATCAGTCTCATTTGATCCGAAAAAAAGGAAACGTACCCCGGCTTTTATTCCCCTAACCCGAGAAAAACAATAATATTTGACAATAAGGACAATATCGAGAAAGGATGCCGTAGAGACAGGGGCTCAATATTACGATTTAACCCGCTATAAGCAGTTCGCTAATTTGACAGATTAGCAGGAACACAGAAATAAGAAATATAAATGATGATAGCGTTGTCGATCACGCTATCCTTTGTTATAATTGTCCTATCTGTATAAAGTGAACGTTATTGTTTTTGACATTGTCCAACCAAAATGCGTAGATGAAGAAGCACGAATACGGAGAATTGCCAGCAAATGGACAGGAGGATGACGAGAAGAGTGCATTAAAAAAAAAGGCAGTTTTCGACTTTGTGGCGAGCGGATAGTTTTTTTAGGTTGAGAGATGAGGCCATACAGGCGGACGAGAAAATGCAGTAGGAAAAATGTATGCTGTGTTTTATAAATGCGTGAAAGGCGCAGCGTGAATTAAAAATCAGTAACAGACGATAAAACGATCGGGGAAGATTGTGCTGAAAATCGGTTAGAAGACATCGCGAGCGAAAGGTACGACTGAAGAAGCTTAGAACGCCCCTCCACTGAAAACTCCGTCATATTTGATTCTCATGCGTGAGGCGATTACAGAAGATAAGTAAAACTACAAGAAAATAATTAGTTTATGAAAACGAACTACACGATTGTTCTGTTGTTGTCGATTCACATATACTTTGCTCTATGATGCTGATGCCATGGGATTCGACTCTGTTGTCCGGTCAAAATGAATGGATGCAAGATCATATATATAGCCTGGTCGAGAAAGATGTCCACGAGTCCCTTTAAACTTACCTGTGGGTGGAAAACAGTAACGAAATAGGGTGGGAACCATTCCCCGGCCCAATCCTTCCTTTTCCGAGCTGTCACTCCCCCACTCCTTCCCACTTGTCCCATCGACTCATCGCGCCCTTCGGAAACCCCACGTTCTGAGGAACAGTTGAACCTGGCATCTCCACCTAGAAATATGATGAGATAGTTATGAGAACGTACTTCCTTGTAGAATTTAGATATCGACAACCCTTACACTTAACTGTCGAGGCCTATATCAGACATTTGACTAAAGAAAATTAACTTACCAGAGAGCCATCAAAAGCCCTTTCATTTTCAATGGAAAAGACCAAGAAAAAAGAACGATTCCCTAAATCCCCCTCCCCCCTTATGAGCGTATGAGCAATATGAGCGACGATCCCCGGGCGTTACAGGTGCCATGTGCGGAATGTGCTGGCGTGTTTCGTGCAGAAGTCTGACCTCTTTGACTTGTTAGTCTCCCTTAACTTCCGCAGGAGGTCCCGGTAGTACGCTCCCGTGATTGTCTGGCCTTTCCGTCGCAATTTGTGGCTCGTCACAGATGGAGGGGTGTCGCTCCGAGGTTCTTTCACGCTTGTCTGGACGCACTAGAAACGTCGACATCACATGGTGAGTGTCTCTTGCGATGGGGAATTCTCACCATAAATGGCTGCTAACTCTTCATGTTTGTCTGACATTGTTGCCTTTCAAATGCAAGGACCGTATCACTACTCGCACCTGAAATTTTCCTCCACCTTGCTTTCGACGCTCTTGCCGCGTTTACCTGTACTGCACCATATTTCACTTCGTATTTTCCAGCTTCCCAGTTGATTTTCAAAGGCGATGGTTCTTTCATGTTGATTGTAATGACTTTATGACCGCCCCCATGGCCTTCTAGATACTATCAGGCCTGAACATGGAAAAGATAAAGCATTATTACGTCGAACTGGTGGTGGTATTACAGAAGTTATTTCGACGTCACAATCTTAGTGTTTCAACAATACATTATTGGCGTCATGTTCAGGCCTGGTAGTTTCTAGGAGGCCGTGCCGCCCTCGTATATATTCATATGAATAAAATCGAATACATAATGGTGTCTCTATATTACACGGTGAGCGTCGAAAACATTCATTCTTACACTTAACTTTCGTCAAAAAAAACATCGCGCCAAAACCTAGTCAGTCACACATTCTAGACATTGAAAGGAAAAAATTCATTACGCAGGCCAACGATTACTAGTCTTGAGTTTAGTTATTTGAAAAGCTAAGGTCACAGGGGCAGCAGTCTTAAGGAAGATCTCCAACGTTCGCGATGTTCCGCCGTCAGGCGCATGTCCTCAATGGTAATGCCAAGTGACTCGATCCCAGATTCTCCATGTACTCAAACCACCTGGTTCTAAGCCGACCCCTTGATCTCTTACCCAGCGGTTTGGAAAATAGCAACTGCCTAGGAAGACCAGTTTGCGGCATCCGTATCACGTGGCCATAACAACGCAGCTGAAGAGCGGAGAAGTTGCGTTGTTATGGCCACCTGATATGTACAGAAGTAGTGACCCAGTACCTAAAGACTCCCTTATTGTACGGCTGTGCACTCTATCTAGTAGTGTAAAACATCCCACACCTTAGGAATCTCATTTCAGCTGCTTGTATCTGAGATCACACTCTTTCAGTCATTAACCAAGAATCATGACCATAGGTGAGAATGAGAACAAAGATTGATTTGAAAACAGAGAGTTTGACTTTGTTTCCAGCTCACGTTTTGTTACCACGGATCGCCACGTTCACGCCTGACACAGCTTGCTGCACTGATTCAAGCATCCAATTATCTATCCTCACCGATATCACTCCTGAATGCAGTCCCGAGATACTTGAACTTCTCCTTAGCAGGCTGTCTTGAAAAGGCCAGAACCTCAGTCTAATTACACTGATTTTCTTCCCAGCCTCTTCCCACTTTGCTGCAAACCTATCTAGTGCATGCTGAAGGTTGGTGCAAGAAGACCCACGGAGAACAAGGTCGTCAGCAAAGAACAAACTCTCCACCAAGCAGTCGTCCACACAAACACGCTTCATCGCCTCGGCTGCCCCTATCTATCCAGTTAATAACTAGTTGTTACCCGCGGTTTCGCCTGCCCGCGCCATCTGTTGAGGGGAATTACAAAGCAAAAGCAGGTCCTTTATTGATAAGCCTGCCCTGAAAATTTCAAGTCGCTAGGAGGAGATAGAATTACCGATAAATAAATAAATACACGCAAGAGTTTTAGTATATAGAAGATAATGAACAAGAGGGGCGACAGTTCGCACCCTTGGCGGACTTCAACACCTACGGCGAATGGTCTTGACTTAATGCCATTTATCCAGACGCACATCTCACAACACAACACTCTTACAGAGACATGATAGCAACCAGTAATTATCCATGCAATCCGTACTCTTGCAACACTTGCCAGAGGTTCTCCCAAGGAATTCTGTCATATGCTATTTCGAAGTCCACAAAGCGAGCGTAGACATCTTTCGCATACTCCCAGGATTTTTCTAAGATTTGCCTTAGAGCCTTGAGTTTATCAACTCTAATTAAAGAAATTATACAATGCCAGAAAAACATTTCCTTGGACTATTGGAATGCCATAGGAGGCCTGCACAGTTGTTACATACTCTCATGCGGCTGAGGCCAGATCCCGACATGCCTCTGCGCCCGAACCAGATTGAAGCAATTCTTCTCCAGTCGACTACAGCCCAATCGTTATGGTCACGCGTACACAAGCATTGTTTTTTTTCCTATTTTGTTCCTATAGGAGAGGTACCAGACTAGATACAGCCGTTGTAATTCAGTAGTGCAAGGGACGAGCGTTCCGAAACGCCCTTTACAGAGCAAGCGTTGTATTGCGCTATTAGCTGGTTAATATAAGCACGACGGTTTTCACAGATGAGTCTAGACATCCTTTGCTTAGCCAAGAAATGTGATTTTGGGTGGCGGTTTTTCTTTGAAACACTACCCCGTGCTAAGCTTAAAATGGTAACTGTTTGATTAACGCTGGTAGCTGGTCCACTTACGCCCCATATCATAAAGATGCACTGTGTTTTCTATTGTTACTCCTAAATTCTATATGATATCATTCTGACCATGCAAACGATAGCGCAACCCACTTGTACTTTGGAGCTTCCTCCTAAGTTGGCCATTGTAAATATATACGTATTCCCATTACACATGCGTATACAGTACTAAACAAAGCACGCATGCCTTGGCTATACTATAATATGATCTTAGCCTGTTCAAGTAGCCTGATTCTTGAATTCAGTCAACGGCACAGCTGCGATAGATAGGTTGAATGTATTTGAATTTTCACCAAAGATTCTTCCTTCGTATCCAGGAAATACAAAATTCAAAATAATTCAATTACATTTCATTGTATGGAACATACACCATTTTAATAGTTTATTACGTCTGCGTAGACTGTGGAAATGCTGTTACGCACAAAACGCGAGAACCTTCATATTCACAAGAAGCATTGTTCTCTCAATTTTTTTCACTTTTGACTGTTTTATGTAATCAGGCTCTTATTTCTTAAACAAGATATTAATGAAAATAGGAAAGAAAATACCACAGCCCGGATTCGAACCAGGAACCTTCAGT